>PVIW01000584.1:318355-447476 GCA_004026585.1 Noctilio leporinus
CCCACCCCCGCCTTAATCAGGCTTCCTGTGGTTAGTTCAGCCCTTGGTACACTCCGCACAAGGTCATCTCTGCTCTCCACAGCAAGACCTCAGGCTCTTCTAGAGCAAGGTTTCCCAAAATGATCCCACCCCAGCTATCCACTGTTCAGCATTTGTGGAGGACAAATGTGTAAAAGGCATTTCAAGACCAGAACTTATCTCAAAAGAACTTAGTACTGGTATTCAGGTTCCCAGAAGTTGGGGACCTCTCAGTAGAATCAGTGATACGCCTACCTCCAGACTATTCCACCTCAATCTACCCACTACTCCTGGACCCAGAAATCTGACCATGTTGCTCTGCTATCAAAACACTTCCAGGGATTCCTCATACATCCTGTGAGACTGGGTTGAGTGTTTTCTCTAGAGTTTAATATGCTCTGTTAAGATAAGTCTTCACTGAGCTTGGCATATTTTTTTTGATCCAGGAAGCAAATTTTCAAGAGAGGAAGAGATGGTCAAGGAGAGCAGTAATATGCTCCCTCAGAGCCATACAGTGAATGGCCCCATGGTTTTCTCTGGGAGGCAGGAGAACCTAGTCCTCCTTGGGCTATAATTTTCAGATTTATGTCCCTTTATTCTTAAAACAAAGCCGCATATAAAGTGCTCTAAACACCAAGGTCAGAATGTCAGAACTTCATGATAAACATAATGGAGAGCAATGCCCATTTTGCTGTTTGCCTCATCATCCCAGTAAAAGAACCTCATGTCGGTTAATGGAGCAGACAGAACATGACAAATTATGTAGTGTGCTGAAAGTAACTGAGACCCTACAATCTGATATAGACACACTTAATCAAATGAAATTGTCCTTTCAACTTCCTTAGGGGCCAGGCAAGGGTGGGGAATGAAGAATGGAATTGTAGAAAGACCACGGAGATTCTGAACAGAAAATTCTCTATTAAAGAGCAGAGTTCTCTATTAAAGAATACCTAAAAATAATAGTCAAAGCTATTATTTTTAAGTGCCTATAGTGTATTAGGTATTTTATTTGCATTATCTTAACTCCTCATCATAACCTGCCAGAGAGAGGTGGTACTATCTCCATTTTACAGAAGAGAAAATGGAAACTCAATGTCTTGATCAAGGTCAACAGGCAGTAGGCAGAGCTGCTTTAACTTCACAGGTCTGATTCCTGTCCAGGATCTTTCTCCTAAAGCACAGAGCTCACATTTCCCTGAGGAATCTGGGAGTCCAAGAGACTTAGATTGCTTGGGTCATCTGTTACAAGTACCCCCTAGTCATCTTCTTCCTCAACTCATTAGCAGAGATCAAGGTCTGTGCATAATGCAGTTAACTAACTTATTTATTATATGTAAATGCTTGAACGGTTCTCAATATCTTTATCTGCCAGCAGATTGGGGCCACATAAGGTAATTCATCAGTTTAGCAAGTATTTTCAATCATGTTTTAGCTAGTAGTAAATCTTTTGCTTGATTTATCTGAAAATTGCCTACTTGTTCTCCTTCCAGGTGCCCCATGCTATAAGATTCTATAAACCCCTTCTGATAATAACAACAGCTAAAGTCAAATGAGCACTAGCTGTGTAACGGTCAGGTGACTTAATTTATAACTGAGGAGGTAGGCTCTGTTATCCTTATTTTACAGGTGAGGAAATGACACAGAAATGGCACAGAAAGATTCACCAACTTACCCAAGGTCACACAGCCCAAATGGTAGAGCCAGGATTCATGTCAGGCTGACTGATTACAGAACCTACTTTGCTTAATGTCTCAGGTTGTAAAGAAAGTTTCCTTCTGCTCTGGCTGCTCTGGTGGCTCTGTGGATTGAGTGTCAGCTGGCAAACTGAAAAGTCACTGGGTTGGGGGCCAGTCCCTGATTGGAGGGTGTGCATGGGGCAATCAATCAGTCACATATCAATGTTTCTCTCCCTTTCTCTGTCCTTTACCCTCTCTGTAAAAAATAAAACCTTCTTTTTTTTTTTTAAAGGAAGATCCTTGGCTGGTGTGACTCAGTGATTGAGTGCTGGCCTACAAACCAAAGGGTCATGGGTTTGATTCCCAGTCAGGGCACATGCCTGGGTTGCAGACAAGGTCCCCATTTGGGGGCACAAGAGAAGCAACAACATATTGATGTACATTGATGTTTCCTCCCTCTCTTCTCCTCCTTTAAAATAAATAAATTTATTTTTTTAAAAAGAAAATAAAATTTCCTCCTAAAGGAGAGCATTTTAGCACTGTCCAGTACAAATATGTAAGTTACAAATGCAAGCTACGTACATAATTATAAATTTTCTAGTAGACACATTAAAAAAAGTAAAAAGAAACAAGTGAAGTGAATTTTAATAATATGTTTAATTTTACTCAATCTATCCAAAATATTATTTCAACCTGTAATCAATATTAACATTATAATAATAATATAATAATAATTATATATTAACATTATAATTTTTTTCATGTTGGTTTTTCAAAATCTGGTATATATTTTATACTTTCAGCACATCTCAATTCAGAGAAGCTACATATTAGGTGTTCAGTAGCCACATGTGGATACTATATTGGACAACATGGATATACATATAAATGGACATTCTCCTTTTCCTACTTCATCTATTATTTATTTCTATTTCAGTTTTAAATTTGAGTTATGCATTATGATTTGATCAGATAAGTCTATGTTAATGGAAAGATGTTCTTTGGATAATTTAATGAACAGAGAAGCAAGTTAGGACAGTGAAAGAACAATCTTTAGGAGTTATAATACCTGGGTTCTAATCCCCATTTTTCCCACTAACTGGGGCTATAGCCAGAGGCAACCCTCAAATTCCTTCAGCTCTTTCCTTATGTTAAAAAAGTTGATGGTTTATAATTACTAAGGTTCTTTCCATGTCTTAAAAAAAAAAAAAAAAAAAAAAAAAAAAACCTGGCTGGTGGCACAGTGAATAAGGTGCTGGCCTGTGAACCCAAAAGTCACTATTTCGATTCCCCAGCCAGGGCACATAACCAGGTTGCAAGCCAGGTCTCCAGCCAGGTCCATAGCTGGAGGCAGATGGAAGGCAACCATACATTGATGTCTCTCCCTCTCTCTGCCTTTTTCTCTTTCCCTCTCTCTAAAAATAATAAATAAAATATTTTTTCAAAATGTAAAATTAAAAAAACTCTACTTATTGCACACACCATTTTCAAGATTGTGGCATCTCTCCCCACTTTCCACTTAAGATTTCTGTATGACAGGGTTTTATCCCAAGCTGGGTTGTTTGTGTTCCTTGTGCCCAGTTCTATGCCTGACACATTGCAGGCACAAGAAGAATTGAAAATCCAGTTCTTTGAGAGACCCTTAGGCCTCCTGGTTTTTGCCAGAATAACTATAGCAGCCTTAGCAATTAATTACACTTTTATAGCCTTTCTCATATTGGCCTAAGATCTTGACAATTCAAGCTTTCTGAAGGGTTATAACCAGGATTAAAAATCATTTCCTGATCCTGTTAGTAAAGAAGATAGTGCTCAGCTGTAGGCCCAGCTGCTTAGAGACCCCCCACACATGGCCTCCCTCTTATTACATGCTGTTCTGAAGCTGAGGAGAGTTAATTAATGACTCTAAATAAGAAAACAATCAAATCTGTCTGCGGTCATATGAGTCAGAGCAGACCCAGATGGGGAGCCAGGTCCTTGGCCTCCAAGTGCCCTCGGAAAAAGTAATAGCAGCCTTTGCTCCATGCATCAGAGCCCTGCAAATCCCAAACCTAGAAGGGGAAGGAATTACTCTAGATGGACTGGAGACCCAGCTTGATGTGAGGCATTTTTGTAAAAGGCCATGGCCCCTATCTGTGTGTTGTGCAGATTGAGGTCTAGAAAGAGGAGAAAAAGCGTGAGTCTATTCCTCTCTGATTTCTTTGGATACCCAAACCTACAGCTACTGAATGGGAATTCTAGGCAAAGTCCCTTTATATGTGCAGCAAGATTTGGGTACTTGGAACTGCCACCCTGGGAGGACTGGAGGACATGAGGCCTGGAGCCCATCAAGCCCCAAACCTGCCCTCCTCCAGGAGTCTTGCAGCCACATAAAAAAGGCCGAACACTGGCTGTAATGACATGGGGGTAAGAATGTCATGTTTCCCTGAGATTAGTTTAGGCTAATAATAGTGAATTTGTGTGTGTGTGTGTGTGTGGTAGAGGCTTTACTTTGAAAAAATCTGAGAGTGGAAATAGGTGGAAGAAGCCTTTTAACAATATCCAAGTGTCCTCAGAATTGAAACAGGACTCTAGCAAATAAAGATAAGCTCTCCCTTTTTTGGCTCTACAGTATATGTGCTCTCTCAAATAATAACAACTTCCTCATGTGTGCTTTTTTTTTTTTTTTCCATTCTTGCAGATTATTACAACACATTTTGTTGCCATCCAGGCTTGGCTGCCTGTAAAATTGTTCCACTCTGGAAAGAAAACCTGGGCTATTGGTGATGAGGGTCATTACACTTTCCTTTCCTCTCCTTTTGTAATCAACTTCAGGTAAGAAGGCTTTCATCAGGAAATATGTAAAGTATGTGTTAATAATCTTTGATAAATTGGGAAAGACTTTTTGTGTTTTATGTCTGAATCTTAGTTGGTTCCCAATCCTATTCCTCTAAAGTTTGGTTAGACTGTCATATAGGATAGCCCAATACTTTGATTTCACTTCTCCAATAGTGGTAGGGAAAAATTAGTGGTGAGAAGGAGGCTCTGAAGTTCAGGTGATCCAGGTTGGAATCTAAACTCTGCCCCTTTTGATCTGTGTGACCATGGGCAAGTCCCTTTATTCTCAAAAGTTCAGTCCCTTATTTTGAAAGTGGTAATAACAACACCACCTATCTCATAGGACTCTGAGGATTAAATACATTCTTACATGTGAAGAGCCTAACTCAGAAACATTTCTTCTTATTAGCTCATGATTCTTTTAAATAAAGATTGCCAGTGGGTTTGTTCAGAGTGATGCAGTAAAAGCCTCTACAGCTATATTTTCTCTTATTGCATTATGTGATGAGTTTTGGGGAAATCCTCACAGATGCTGTAGTCCTCAAACCTTCCTTCTGTTCCACACCCTAAAATCCTCCCTTTCCGCTAGTGGGCCTGAGGCCAGTATGCAGAACCTTGGACAGCTCCATTCCTTAGCCACCGCTATCTGCCTGAAGAGCAGAAGGGGGGTTTCCCAGAAAGGCTGTGCTAGTGTGGGGGTTTAAGAATCATAAGAGCTGCAGTTTTACTCCCAGCTGCATGCCACTTGCATTCTTCAATATGGCAGCCCTTCTGGAAAATTCTGAGGAACCTCTCATCAGAAACCCATTAACTGTCCCCATAAGATTTACTGAAACTTCAGGCCCTTTCCTTCTCTCTTAAGAACTTCAAGGATATTTTTCTGAGCCCAAGAAGAACAGAAATACCACCCACATCTTCCTGTATCTGCTGATATTTAATTTGTTTGGCTTTGGTACAAGGATTAAACATACTTGATTAACTTCAAGTGGAAGTAATAATATGTGAGCATGAAGAAAGGTTTTACAAGACAAAAAGATTCAGGTATGAATTAAAACAAACATAAAATAATGTTATTGCCTATAGGTTATGTTGAGCATCATTCCCTAATCAGGCTAAGTAGGTGGTTCAATTTATGAGATAATGTAGCTTTCATTCTCCAATGCAGAACGAACACACACACACACACACACACACACACACACACACACGTGTGCAGTCACCTTCTGAACAAGCAAAGAAGATATTAAGTCCTATTTTTACTTTATGATACTGAGTCACATAGTTCAATGCAAATCACAGGGATGCCAAAGTAAGAACAATACCAGGTATTTAAATACGTTCTTTCCTTTAAGGAGCTTGAAAGATTTTGTGGCTGCATGAAATCCCTTTACAGAAACTCCAGAAGAAGAGGCACTGTCACCAGGTGGGCATTTAAGACTGAGCTCATCTCAACCACCTTTTCTATTCCCATTATTAGTCCTGGAAGAGCCAGTTTGCCAGCCCTTTGCATTTAGTAATAACCTCTTGATATCTGCATTTTCAGGGCCACATTACCAACTAGGAAAAGAAAGCTTATGTTCAAAAAGCTTATGTTATTGACTTCTAATAGGAAAAGAAGAGGATAAAAGTGGAATGGGGGGGGGAGGAGAAAGAATCATAGGGCAGGAGGAAGAAACAGGAAAAATGCTTAAACCTCCCCGATCTTCATAAATGTTTTCCGTGCATTTTTCTTATAAATGGATTTGATACCCACCCCCAACTGGGTGAACAAAGACCTTTAGTTAAGTCCTCTTTAAATCCTTCCTGATGGGTGAGGACAGTGGCAGTTTTACTGCTTAAATTAGCTTGAAGGAACTTTAAACAAGAACATCAACTCAGGACTCCAAAGGCAGACAAGGAACACCCACAGAGAAGGGTTTGTAGTTTTCACCGAATAATGCTCACACCCACCCTGAGCCTCCATACCTCGGGGAGTGTTTATTAGCTGCTAAATTTCAGCTTGGTTTAACTTCTGCCCAGCAGAGGTCGCTTGTAGAGACTGGACCTGACAGGGCTAGGCTGGGTGGTGGCTCCATGATCTGGTAAATTGCTCTTTTTGTGATTCCACTGGGAAGGGGGTTTCAGGTAAGGATTATCTCAAAGCCACATAGCACCTTTGCCATAAATGTGCTGTGAAACTGAGGTCACTTGCTGGGAGTATGCAGGTCTGGGAGGACTGTTTTCATTCCCTAGAGGTGTCTACCCCAAGTGGTATTTCTGTGTTACACTAGAGCCCTCTCTTGTGAGCATATCTGGTATTACTGAGGGGCCAGCTGTCACTGAGCAGCAACTACAGCCCCATGGCTCTTCCAGACATGGCGACCAGAATGACAGAAGGTGCCCTGCCACACAATCTTGTACTCACTCATGAGAAACTTTGGGTTGATGCCCCCTGACCCCCCACCAAGCACCACATGGAAGCCTCTGGTGGGGGTGGGGTGGGTGCAGGATTCTGGTCCTTAGCTTGACTATTCTGAGGGATGAAAAGGGTAGGGCTCTGGTGAGATTGTTAGGTTCAGACCTGAGACTGTAGAAGGTCTGAAAAGGGCACCACATACTCGTGATGTCCCACTTTCTGATTCACACCCAGCCATGCAGGCTAGGCCCAAGTAGCCTAAAGCTTCTTCTACCCTGAGGACATCCCCTTGGATCCTAGTTCATTACTGTGGCTTGAGAGTGGAAAGGGAGTCTACCCTGCACTCACCCCCACCCCCAACATCCAAGGCCATCTGCAAGTGGCTTCTCTCCCCACACACCGCCAGATGACCAAGCTCACTGTGACACACACATGAACACAAGAGCACTCATTTTTACATTCACCTACACTTTGACCTGTGCAAACACACATAGACACACACAAACACACTCAAACCCAGGAACCAAATTTGATTTAGCATGGCTGATGGTGATGTTGGGCATGGGATGTTGGGTCAGGATGCCCCTTCCGACCCTGGCTTACTAGGGACTCCTGAACCATGGGCCCCTTTCCACAAAGCAGAGTCCCGCAACTGTCCACATGTCTTGAATGCCCCCCAGAAGGGACCCTGGTTACTATCACACACATGGCATCTGAGTGACCGCCTCCAGCAGGGGTGTTGAGAGGGGTACGAGGAAGAAGATTGCGGGACATAGTGCCCTGCCCCGATTTAACTGCTTTCCTCTGGGGATTTCCATCCCCCCTTCCCCTTCCCCCCACTCAGCCACCTCCTCTCTTGGGATTTTCCATCTCCACTCGCGCGGGCGAGCAGCTAGGGCGCTTTGTCTCCCGCCCAGTATCTGGCACGTTTCCGCGGAAGCCCTCCGCGCCGCGCCCGAAGCCCCCCTTCTCCTGGCCGCGCCCCCCGCTCAGCCCCTGGCGCAGACCCACCAGTGCGGTGGCCGCTGCTTTGTCCTCCCGCGGGTGCCAGGGTGGAGAGCAGAAGCCCCGTGCCTGGAGCTGCCGCCGCGTGTCCGGGACGCAGGTCTCTGCGGCCCGATTTGGGGCACACCCCGCACCGAGGGGAGCAGCCCCAAAGGTCTGTGGGCGCAGGGCGTGTCTGCCTGGAGCTCCGGGGTGCTTGACAAGGGACCTCCCTGTCCCACTCGCACGCGTCCCCCGTCTGTCTCCTTTCTGCGGTGCAGGGGCTGGGGGGGGGGGCAGGGCGGGGCGGGGCGGGGAGGGTCTTCCCGACTTATTGTCCCTGGTCTGGACCCAGGTAGAGAGGGCCCGGGAGGTAAGACCTGGGAAGGAAGGGTTGGGAGGGCTCCCCAGTCCCTCTTACTTTCCCCACAGCACAGCTCACCCCCAGGCCACTCCGACCTTAGGCGCGGGTCCCGAGCTTGGAGGACCCCGAGGCTCCGTTGGTGTTTTCCTGCACCCGCGACTCCAGGGAGGGTGGGAGGGTCTCTTGCCTTTGCCTTTTGCACCTCAACTCCCTCCCGCCCAGGAACCTAGGCGGGTCCACGCGAGAGTGGGGAGAGTCCCCGTCCAAATGCACCCTGCCTCCCTCGACGCAAACCTTAGGCTTCGGGAAAAGGGTGGGCACGGAACGGGGCATCCTGACCCCCCAAACGGCCCTTTCTTAACCCCAGGAGGGTCTGAGCGGACGGAGCAGTCCTGCGGTCTCATCCATCACGTCCAGACCCCCTTTGTAACCTCAAGCAGCGGAGGCATTGTGAGGAAGGGTCCCCTGCTTCGGAACCTTCCATCCCTCCCAGCCGCAACCATCCCAACAGCCGCGGCTTCAGACCCCGGGGAAGGAGGCTCCGAGCTCTCGGCGCCCTCTCGGGAGAGACAGGGGGTGGGGAATGGTCCCCGGCCCTTGCCCCTCACACTCAATAGCCCCCTCGACCATAAAACGGTAACTAACCCAAGCTGCTCCGGCCTCAGGCTCCGCTACAGGGAGGCGGTCGAGGAGTCGGTCAGCAGTTCTCCGGGACAGATGGTCTTGAGGCCGGTGAGGACAGGTCCCATCAACTCCCCCGCCCCCGCCCTCCGGTTCATTCTCTTCCCCAATCAAACAAAAGCGAATTCAGCAGCACTGACCTCCGAGAGGCGGGAGAGCTCTCAGCACCAGGCAGCACCCCCAGATCCTCCGGGCTCCTCACGGCCCTGGCTTCCCGACCGTATAGTTCTCCCGGCGGCGGCGACGGTGGCGGCACAGCAGCAGCAGCAGCTGTACCGCAGCTCCCGTGGCCGGAGCCTCCCTCGGACTCAGCACCTGGAGAGGGGAACAGCTCCGCGCCTCCTTCCGCGGGCCCCGCCTCCTGTGAGCTGCCCCAGCCAATGGCAACCCGGGCCCCGCCCAGGGGGCCGCCCACCGTGGGGCGCCTTTCCCTCCCCCTTCGGCCCCGCCCGCGGGTTCCTTGATCTTTCTGTCAAGACCACATCCCCCGAAGACCGCCGGCGTTTTTGCTCACCTTTCTGGAACTTGTAGTCCTTGAAGGACATGGGGTGAGCTCTTGCCGCAGGAAGGTAACCTGAGATGGACTGCATTTTCCAGGATGCTTTGAAAACACGGAGGCGCAGAGGAGGGCGGGAGGACTGTTTCCATAGCAAAGACAGCCGGCGAGGCTCGCTGTCGGAGAACTGGGGCAGGCCGAGGGACCCCGAAAGGGTTGAGCGTGACTTCGGACACCCTCTTGGGAGGCCGTTTGGATGCTTCCCCCCGCCCCTTTGGCGCCCACCTCAGGATTCTGGGCCTCAGTTGTCCTATCTGAGAAGAGGGCGTGGAGCTGTCCCCCACCCACTCTCCACGGTGGTGGGCAAACAGAGGGCGAGCAGCTTTGGTTTGCTCAACAAAGGTGAGAGAGGACGGAGGCGACCTTCCCACCGCATTCTGGACTTGATTTCTTTATTTTTGTCCCGATCTAGTTAGTCATAGAGGAGTGCATTATTTTTTATCACGGGCCACGAAGGTCTTCCTATCCTGACTCCCCCCTCCCGCCTCCTCCCCGGGTTCAGGCCACCGCACGCCTGGCTCTGATGCTGCGGCGCCTCCCTCAGCGTAGCCAGAGGGCGCTTCTCCTGCTTAAAATCCTCCCCGGACTTGCAACTGCCTCAGGAATTAAGCATTTCTCAACAGTGTTTGAAAAACCCTTCTAGATCTGGACTCCACCTTCATTTTTTGGTCTCCCATCCAAGACCTAACCAGGCCCGACCCTGCTTAGTTTCCGAGATCAGGCAGGTTCAGGGGATATGGCCTTACACGCAGGAGGCAGCCAGGACTCCACTTTCCTGCAACAACACTCTGAACCTCTTGGGTAGCTGGGAAGCCTTACTAACCCCTGGGTCCCTCCACCCCAGGTTTCTCACTCCCATGATCCCTCCATCCTGCATTTAGCTAATTCCTTATACTCTTCAACCCCAGCCTAGGGCATGAAACCTTCCAAATTGCGGCGCTTCATAATAGGTACCCCCACCCTGTGTTTGGGCGGCACCTTCTATTTCCCCTATTCTACTTGCCTGCATATGTAACTATCTTCCACAATAGATTATATGATTCGCAGGGCAGGAGCCATGTCTATATTATCTATACTTACAGTACAGTGACTATAGTGTCTGGCAAGTAGTAATTTGCTCAATAGATATTTGTTGAATTGAAATAGAATCAAACTTTAATTGAATTTCACTTACACCTCCACAATCTTGATTTCCTAAGGTTGGGCATATTCTGATGCTGTGAGTGTTCAACTGGAAGGATGCCATTTATTTCAAGAAATTTTTATGTCATTTGTACAGTGGATTGAAATTTTGCCAGAATCCTTTGAGGGCCCTTCCAGTCCTCTGACAATAGGGATTGATAGATTTATGTTTGTTATTTTTTGGAAGTCCTGTGAGTTCTCCCTAAATGTCATCAGTTCTTCTTGTTCCTTTATTTCAAGCTGATGGCCTTTCTCCTTTCTGTGCCTAAATGCCCCACCTCTCACTCCCTTTCTAGGAAAGATCTGGACCAGAAGTAAAGAGAGTCTGAGATTCCCACCCTTCTTTCAACCCCCTGTTCAGCTTCGTATGGTGGTGATACCCCATTTTTCTAGGTAGCATCTTTTCTGAACTTTTCCTCACTCAGGACCCTCGTATAGACATTTTAGGTATACTTCAACTAATGCATCCTTGGGAAAAAGCCTTAATAAATGAGAATAATTAATTCGTGGCTAAGGAAATAACCAGGGGGCCTATTATCCTGAACCTGAATCAAACCAAAAAGACAAAGCCTGGGCAAAAGCAACCCTGTCATCCTTGAGTTGATGACATCCAGGGAGGAAAGGCAAGGATGGGGGTGGGGAGAATAAAATGGATGGCATTTTGGGAAGAATTAATGACTTCTAAGAGGCATGGCAAAGGGGCTTTGATCCTGACTAAACCACGAGGGAAAGCCATTGGAGCTGGATGAACAGATGGGACCTCATTATTGAAGGTAGAAAACTGTAAGGAAGCAGGGGAAATGGGATTTGTGCTGAAGCAAAGTGCCTAATTCTGTGGATGCAGTGAGAGCAGAGGCTGTTGGGAAAGTGGGTAGGGGAGGGACTACGCCACAGTACAGGCATTTGCCGAGTATCAACAGAGGGCCTAGAGTAACAGCTGAAACTTTGAAAGTCAGTTGAGCCCTTCAGGAGTTGTGCTAGTTTTCAGAAACTTGTTACAACTAGGGAAAAAGTCAGGGTCCAGGATTCTCCTTAAAAATAGCCTTGCCCAGCCAACTAGAGTTAGGAAACCTGGGTTCTAATTCTAACTTTGCCTCTGATTTGATGTGTTCTCCTGGGCTGGACCTGTTTCTCCAATTGTAAAATGCTATTTATTGGTGTTAGGAAGCAGCTAATAAGGTGAAGGTCAGGGAATTCAAATCCATTTACTAGCTGTGTGGCTTTGCACAAACAACCCTCTCAGACCTGTGGTTTGCTTATTTGCAACTGTTGTAATGAATAAATGAGATGCCTTATGTAAAATGCTTTTATATATATATATATATATATATATATATATATATATATAGCACTTAACAAACATTAGTCTCATTCTACATTTTTCATCTTACATTGTCTTACATTACATGTCCTATGTAATCTTGGTTCAAACCATCATTCTCTTCTTAGTGTATGGTTTTGGTTAGGTACATGCTCAACATATTTGTGTTGTCATCTTTTAGTGGTACTTTAGAGCAGAGAAGCCTTAGGGAATAAAATTCTAGATGTTTAGAAGCTAGAGTTGCAAACTTTGTTAGAGGGGTAAAGGTTTCAGTAAAGTTCCATAGGTCTTCTAAGTGACAGAGGGATTAACCAGAATGCTGGATCTCAAACATGGGCCTGGAGTGATTGACCAGGGCTGGGTCACAAAGAGCAATGTATACCAGGCAGAGGAATATAATTTTATTCTAAAGCTAATCAAGGTTTTTAAAGACATGTGCATTTTGAAAAGGTCTAGGGCCTTTGTGAAAATGGCCAGAAAATGAGGCAGGAATATAGTTCAGAATCTGCTAGACTGATCCAGCACAGCATCTATGAATATGTAAAAGAGGGGGTGGATCTGAAAGGTATTAAGGAGGTAAATATTCAGAGGACTTTGTGAGTGATGAGTTGAAGGCATGGAGGAGTGGTGAGTCAAAGATGATGCCCAGATGTCTACCTTGGGAAACTAGGTGGGTGGATGGTGGTGCTTTCCTCTGAATGTGGAATAGTAAAGGAGCAGGCTTAGGCAGGAAGAGGAGGAGATGAGTTTGAAGTGAGTGGGAGACATCCAGGTGAGATGTCTAGTAGATAATTTAGAGCTTATGTTGGGAGAATTCCTCAAAATATGGGAACAATTTATTCACGGCCAAAAAAGTAACTAGGAGGATTATTACCTTGAACCTAATTCAAACCAAAAAGAAACAGTCCAAGAGTTTGTTATCCTTGAGAGATCTAATCTGAAGAAAGTCTGAAGTTATTACATTATCAACATATACATCATAATTGAAGCCAGAAGAATGAATGATTCCTTTAGTAGACAGGGACAAAGAGAAGACCAAACTCTCTTGGGAAATACCAACATTTATGGGACAGGTAGAAGAAGAGTAGTCCAAAAGGAAGAGTGAGAAGAACAGTCAGAAAGTTAAGGGAAAAACCAAAGAACAGTATGCCACCGAAGCCAAATGGAGGAAGTGAGGTAACATGGTGCAGAATGGTCAAGTTAGCAAAGGTCTGAACAAGTGAACATCAACTAGAGCAGCAAAGAGGTTACTGGCAACTGTGGAGAATAGGTGCAGTTGAGTAGCAGGGGCAGAAGTCTGAGTACATGGAAAGTAAATGTAGATAACTCTTGAGGGTTGTTTTGAAGGAGAGGAGGGAGAGAACCAGAAAGGATATAGAGTTGAGAGACAAATTTGTTTTAAGTTGGAAGAGAAAAGGACATTTATAAATGCTGATGGGGGAAAATGAGTAGAGGGACAGTTAAGAATATAAGGAATGCAGTGAGGTTAGCAAGAAGGAAGGAAATGGTAAGATTCAGAGTGATCTTCAGGCATGAGGAGGGCCTGCTTTTTCTCTAAAATGGAAGGAGAGAAAGAAAGAATTGGAGATGCAGACAGGTCAATAGGTTGGTAGGTCCATGGGAAGCTTGTAGAAGGAGGAAAATATTCAAGATGGTCACTGTGGAAAGAAAGGAGGAAATCTAATAGCAACCCATGGAGACTGAAGGTCAGTGGTGTGGGCCAGGTGATGTTGAAGGCCATGAGTTTGTGGGAGCACTTATATGAAGGCATTCTCCCAAGATAATTTGTGTGGTTGTGGGCTTTTTTCAGCACTAATCAGCCCTGTGATAGGCATGGAGAAAACTACCAGTGAGGCTGATCTATGGCTGGGCTTTGTTGGACAAAGGAGGTTAGAAAGCAAGGAAGTTGGACATTCTAAGAACAGAAGTGGAAGTGGTGGTTCACGAGAGCAAGGAGGTGAGGCCAGGATGGAATAGGAGAAGTGGGATTCTCAGTGGAGTGAGAGGATAGATGTGATAGGTGGGAGGAAAGAGCAGGGAGGGCACCTGACCAGGAGTGGAGGAGCTTGAGTCAGGGGCAGAGGCAGGGTGGCTAGAGTGGACAGAGGAGATCATGGGATTGAAAGGCAAATTCTCCCAGATAGTTGGCTGCTTTGAAGGAGAGAAGCAACCCTGGTAGCCCTATGCCAAAGTACACAGTGAGTGGGAAGTCAACAGATGATGACAAGGAGGAGCCTTGTCATGATGAAGTCTCCTGACATGAGCTTCACAGAAACCAGGATGTTGGGGAACTAAGAAGTCCTCCTACCCAAGGGATGAGGGGTAAGGAAAAAGAGAACCAATGTACTTTCTCATACATTTTTACAGAAGTATTGTCTCAACAGCATCTAAAAATGACCCATTTTATACACACCTTAAAGGCAGAATGTCTAGAAAGAAAATTAACCAAAACACAATTCCACATTTCATAGTGAAGTTGTAATCAACCAAGTTCAAGGGTAGTAGTTCTTACAATTCATATTTTGGTACAGTTTGTAGATTTGAGCATGTGCATATCAACTAGAAAATGTGTTTGAGAATTTTGCAAATTTCATTTCTTAGCAACGATTTGTTTTCTCAGTTTAGAACATAAATCAGAGAACTTCTTGTGTTAATTTTTTTTCAAATGGAGAGCTTAGAGCTTAATTCATGCTTTTGAAATGTCATGAATTTGAAATGTAGCCATTTTCCTTTCTGCATCCTTGAAATGGATTACAAGGATTTTATTAGTTTTTCAGATCATCTTGCCAGCACATACAGACTTCCCACAAGGGTCTTCTATCAGTAAGATTGGATTGTGAGTGATGCTGCAGAAGTGTTGTGTGTGAGATATTTAAGACAAGTCAAGTAAGCAATTAGGATTTCTCAAACGGCAGCTCAGTTTACAATTATGGGACTTGATATAGAACATGAAATGTGCATCTAAATGTTAATTGAGAAAAATTATCCCCATAATTTCTAAAGAAAAAAGGATAAAATCAGTTAATTGCTTTGAGCAATTTCTGTCTTTAAAAAAAGCCAATGTTATTTAAAAATATTTTTGTATGGTTGATACAGCTTTGTAATTTTGAAATAAATTTGCTATTCCAGACCCTTGAAACAGTGGGTGTTCAGAAAATATTTTGTGAATCACTTCATGAATGTTGTGTTAATTTGTCCATGTTTAAAAGTCTTCCTTTCATCTTAAACTTTATAGATATTATTACAAAAGGGGTGATACTTATTAAACACAAGTCAGATCATTTCATACCTCTCCTCAAATTTTTCCAGTGGCTTCTTCAGCTCATCAAAAGCAAAACCTAAAGCTCTTATGATGGCCTATTGGGCCATATACGCTCACCTCTATAATCCCATAGATCCCCTCTGCTTCAGGACATTGACCTCCATGCTGTTTCTTGATTGCTCCAAGTACATGCTGGTCTCAGGGCCATTGCACTTGCTATACCCTCTGCTTTGAAGCTATTTCCCTAGACAGCCTCATGATCATTCCATATAAAATGACAGCCTATCCTCTCCTGACAGTTGCCATTTTCCTTTCCTGATTCTTTTTCCCCTCAATATTGCCATCTGACATATACATTCTCTTACTTTTCTGTTTCTTGCCTGTCTCTTCCCCACTCTTACTCCTCCAGTAACCCACTATAATAAACTCTCCATTAGGGTAGAGGCTTTGTTTATTTTGTTTACTGCTATACTCACAGAATGTGGCATTGCATCTGATACATAACAGGTACTCAGTAAAACACGCTGAGTGCATAAGAATAACACATCCCTAGTGTGTGACCCTAACATCTATTTTCTTTTCCACATTACAGTCCTCATGCAGGACACATGTGTATAAAATATTTTATAGTCTGGAAACCATAGTGTAATATAATTTTGAATTCTGCTTTATTTTTCCTAATATCACATGTTATAAGCATTTTCCCTTGTTAAGATTGAATTAATTTGTTCATTTATTCATTCATTCAATGACTATTTAATGAAGCATTCCTATATTCCAGATAGTACAGAGCCTATAGTGGTAAATATGACACAGGGCTTATACTCAAGGGACAGAGATTATTTATAAATGCCACCTATAATTATTGCCTAATATGGATTCCATCAAATACCATACTATGCTTGGCCTCTCCCCTATTTAAGACTTTTTGTTTATTATTTAAAATTATCTAATGAATACTCCAAGTTCAAAGCAATTACCCCTTACAAATTATTCTTTAGGGTAAGTTCCCAAGTGAACAGTTATTAGTTTGAAGGATTAAACATGGTTTTAGTGTTTTATACCATCTGCCACATCAATTTCATGAAGGGTGGTATCCTTTTTACCCATTGCCATCACAGTCTCAGCCTCTCTAGCATTGGACTACTTTCAGTTTTGGTTAATGCAAAGCATAAAATGACCCTTCTTATTATTTATAATTTACAATTTATGCCTATTAAGAATGCACATTTTTGGTTTTCTTCTTTTGTCACTTGTTAGTTCAGAAGGTCCTTAGGAGACTGTTGGAGGGACATTGTCCTACCTAGTAGATCATGCCCAATGTTTAGCACCCATTGGAGGCTTGTAGTGTCTTGTAGAGTTGGAAAGAACTACATTCACTGTCTACTTTATCATAATTCTGACCAATGGCTTCCTAGCCTCTGCTTGCACAGCCTGATAAAGGGGACATCACTATCTCATGGAGGCTTCTCTTTTTGCGCTGCTCTATAGGTGTCGAACTAGCTTCTGGTCCTTGTGGCTCCCATGTGGCTCCAGTTCTGCCCTCTGAAGCAGCAGCGTCCATGTATTAGATGTTACAGAACCCCTCTACCTTTGCTGCCCATCTCTGCAAATAGGTGGCTAGAATGTCAACTCCAGGTAAGTCTCATAGGCCAGTTCCTCTCATCCCACATTTCTGTAGTTGATCTTTTTAAACCTGAAATCAAAACTTTGCTTTTATCCTTATTTTATTTCAATGTGTTGGTTAGAGAAGCAGCCCTGGTCCCACTCCTGCTATCTAAGGTGGGGATAGTAAGAGTCATTCTGACAACTTCATGTGTTGGTATGATGAACAAATGAGATGAAGTTGGACATTTGTCAATCAGTTTGGTTGTCTGGCAGCTGAGACTCTTTCCTGTACTTGAGAAATTCCATGCCTCATGAGGTGCAACCATTGCCTTGCAACTAGGGCACGAGCACCAGCCTGAGGCTCAGGCTCCTCCAGTCGAACAAGTCCTCCCTTGCCCATGCCACTCCTCACCAATTTTTAATTGGAAGCCAGTGACAGCAAAAAGGGAGGGTTGGCTTTGCAACCCTTTTAGTGCTTTAATGGGTACAATATCAGTTTCCAGTGATAGCAATTTAATGAATCCCTCATGAGGTGTCTGTGGTGTAGATAGAAGGGATGATCACAATGATGTCTTCTTAGACTACTGCTGAGTTAGAGTTTGGGGCATTGTTCTTGACTGTGTGCTTCCAAACCTGATTTTCTACCTCCCTGGAGATTTTGTAAGCTACCTACTATCTTTTCATTTATGTCCTTTGCTATGCACATTAGCCAAAGTTAGTTACTTTTGCTTACAACTAAAAATTCTAACCAATACATGCAGGATATGAAAAGTGAGTGGAAAAGTGCTGAGCACCAAACACATACAATATATTATTGTTTGGGATTTTGGGATTTTGATTCTTAAGTAATGGGTGAAAGGGGAGTAGAGGAAAATAGGCCTGAATTCTGTACCTGCTAAGAGTTCAGACAGGTCTAGACATGCCTGGAAAGGTGGCTGGTGGGAGGATGTGATGGTGGAAACTTGTGGGTTAGACACAGGCTCCACAGTTAATGACTGACCACTGACCCTAAGACATTTGGTGTGGGGATGGCAGCTGTCCGAAGGCCTGCTGGGCACACATAAATGGATTGGCTGCTTGTCCCTTCTACCCTTGGACTATTACCAATAGCCGGGGCCAAGAGGCGGGGCTAGGCTGTAAGGCAATTCACCTGGGGCTGTGCAGCTGTTCCTGGGATGTCCTCAGTGAAATGGAAGAGGAAACCTATCTGGATATGCCCCCCACTCCTGGAACCATGAGAAGGATTATGAGCAGTTTGGGATTCTACCCTGTATTGCTTTCAAGCTGTCCTTCATTCCACTGAACTATGGGTTGGCTTTCCAGCTCAGCCTGATTATGCCTGCAGAGTTGTATCTTATAAGCTGCCATCTGAATCTCTCAGTCCTGGGTGTCCCAGGGTGGGACTGAGATTAGCACTGCTGCTCTGGTCAGTAATGGGCCCTTGGGAGCTTTGTGACATTTGAGAACAGTCTCTCTGAGGACAGCCTATCTTGAACCCCAGGTTGCCCCCAGATGGGTGTGTGTATGAGGGAATGATTCTTCTGCCTTAGGGATTCTGAGATTCAAGTGTATACCGAACACTGGTGCTGGCCTGCTCCCTGCCTTTGCCTAGTACTGATGCACCTCTAGGGAGGACCAAGATCATAGTCAGCCTGGGGTAATTTATTGTGCCTGGGCCACAGTCGTATCAGAAATGTGGTAGCATCATTTAGAGGGTTCCTCGTAGGAAACTAGGTTCAGACCCTGCCATAGCCACAGATTTTTGTGATGTTAAGATCACAACTACCAATTTTCATCTTGTTGCCAAATATAGCTAGCTGTATATAATCAAATCCACTATAAAAACAGCATAGAAGATAAGGTCTTAAACTTTATCATCTGATCTAGATAGCCTTTCAGGGTCTAAATGACTCTAGGTCAGGCAATACTCTGACACTTTACATGCTTGCTCTTAGTTAATACTCACCATAGTCCCATTTATAAGGTACCATTTATAAAAGTACCATAATAAATCCCATGTTACAGGCAGGGAAACTGAGGCCTATAGTGGCTATGAGACAAGCCCAAGGTCACATAGCCAGTAGGTGGCAGAGAACTGAACTGGTCATCCACCCTGAGAGCCTGAAAACTGCCTTTCCCTCAGCTCATTACAATGCGGGGCAGCCTAGCTGTTGAAATGCTTTCCCTCACATGTAGCTAAAATCTGTATTTCCCTAAGTAAGACCCATTTCTGTTTCTGCTTGTCCCCATAGCCTACTGTGGTAGTTCCTGGTCTCCCAGTCTTCTAGCTTAGTTCTCTATTCATGATTGAATAGTTCTCTATTCACTTCAGCTTCTTCCTTTGGGAATACCTGAACAATTTTTTATGTTAGCTATGTCCTTAGAATCATCACTGCAGGAAGGTCGTGGTTAGGTATATCTCCAATTCTGCCAGTACCTTTGGAGAAGATACTGGCATCCAATATGTCCGGCTTTTGGCAGGGCTATGTCAAGAAATAGTCAACCCCAAAGAAAAGAAAAAATAATAATAATTAATTAATTTTTTTAAAAAGAAATAGTTGACCTCGTCATTAGTTTTAGAAGGACATTGTTAGAAAGCCATTCTCTAAGAAAAGTGGCAGAAAGACAGTCAAACAACAGAAATGGTGTTAATACTATGCTGAGGATTGTATTTGCTGCATGGGAATCTTCTGTCACCCCTGTATTCTGACTGGGATACAGGCTTCACAAGGACAGGAATTTTTGGTAGTTTTGTTTGCTGCTGTATCCTCAGTGCCTAGAATGGTGGCTGGAACACCACCATTCAAATTATTTGTTTAATGAATTACTAGTACAGTTTCACATCTGGTGTCACTTCATCAGGTTACTAATGTGATCTCCCAGGGCCATGGCTTTAAATTTTGTTTTCTGTTACCTCACCAGCAGTTTTTCTAGTTTTGTGATTTTGATTCATAAGAAGATAACCTTAACCATATGCCAAGTACATTGGATAAATAACTCTACCTCAAAAGCAATTTCCTTTGATCTTGTAAATCTAAGTCTAAACTGGAATTTGGTTCAGCTTAATAGAGGAGTTACTAGATTTCTAGTCTTCTAGCCTATGGAAACACATTCTATGACATTATGTTTTGATTTTTTGAGCTTAAATTCAAAAGTTAAATCATCAGGAAACATACTTATTGTTGAGAATAAGAAAATACAGGTAAGCAAAATGATGGAAATAGAAATCAATTATATTCCTACCACTCAGAGATGGTCACTGCTATGATTTTTCTGTTTATTTTATATCAAATACTGAAATTAGCTAACATGGTGATTGATTTATTTTTCTTACAAGAAAGTGAACTTGGGAGATCTGGTTCCTAGCCCAGGTCAACCTGTGCTAAGAGAAACCCACAGATTTGAGTTTAGTAAGGCACAGGTAAATAGATAGGGTCACCTTCAGTTCACATCTCAGAATATGACTTCTGGGTGACCCTAGAAGGAGGCTAGAATGGAAGTAAGAAAAACAACTTTGACATACAGCAAATTTCCTTGCAACAGCAGTGTCTTTCCTGAGAATTAAAAGTGAGATAATCTTGGAAGAGCCTACTCCAAGATAACTTGCAAGTAGAAAGGCAGAATGCGCAAGCAAGGCTCTGGGGACAGTCCTTGTGCTCACTGTGTAATTGGCTGACTTGTCCTTGACCAGTTCTCTTCCACCCTGATTTCCTAGACATCAGAGGAGGCAGTTAGAAAGTATCAAGAAATGCTAATGGAATCACAAGAGTTTTAAGGAGGAGTTATAGAAATATCACGTATCACAGAGATAGGTCAGCTCAGGTGAAAAGATTAATTTAATAATTTGACAATTAAAAAACCACTGGTGACCTTAGCAAAGGCAGTCTTTAAAGAATGGCAGGGGTGGAATCCAGACTTGCTGGGGAGTAAAAGAAGCTGAGGAAATGGAGACACAACATGTGAGCTCCCCTGACCATTGTGGCTCAGTTGGTTGGGGGTCATCTCAACCAACTTCTGGTCCATGACTCACTGTAGGAAAAGGTGGAGGTCTGTGTAAATTGGACCTGATGTCGTGTCCTTAGGTATCTTAGCTGGTGTATAGGATCCCTGGGACATCTGCATTGTGAGCAAAAGATGCATATTTTTCTTGAAAGTTAATGCAAATTTTGCATCCTTCTCCATAACATTTGTCTTAATATTAAAATAGTATTTTATTTCCTGGCTGGTGGCACAGTGGATAAGGCTCCAGCCTGCCAACCCAAAGGTCACTGGTTCAATTCTCCAGCCAGGGCACATAACCAGGTTGCAAGCCAGGTCTCCAACCAGGTCTGTAGCTGGAAGCAGGTGAAAGGCAACCATACATTGATGTCTCTCCCTCTATCCCTCTCTCCCTACCCGTCTCTCTAAAAATAAATAAGATCTTTCAAAAAAATATTATTTTAAAAGTCATTAAGTGAAGTCAATGTTCCGGGATGCTAGGCATGCAGGCACGTTTTGTAAATGTTGGATGGGTGAGTGAATGAATGTGGTTCATCCCAGTCTTCAGGTTGCTCTTGATCAGGTTGTGGCAAGTCTGAAAAGGAATGATGGGGTCACTAATCCAGGAGGTAAATTAATACTCTGCACTGCCTATATGCCAAGGAAGGTGCCAGATGTTTTACCTTCATAGCCTCTGTTTAATCCTCATAACGCTATACGTAATTGGAGAGTCAGAAAAATTAGATAACTTTCTCAAGATCTGGAATGGGACAGAACCAAGATGAAAATCCTGCTCTGCTTGGGCTTCTGTTCTCTCTGTAACACCTTGCAGCCCCCTGAGGCCAGTTTATCCATCAATTTCTTGGAGACTGCATGAGGAATACAGCTCACTGCTGTGTTCTGAGGGGCATGAAACTCCTCATGTTCAGTCTTCCTATACTGAAGACTCAAATTGCAGAGGTCTCAGGACTTGACTGTGGGCAAAGGAAGGCGGCACCTCTTGGGGTCTGGAGCATGTCCCTTTGTTCCTGAGTGAGCCAAGTTGGGGCACACTGGGATGTTCCATGAGGAAAAGGACCTACTTGCCATATTTCAGGATAACAGTCATGCAAGATCATCATTGTTTTTAGCTTGTTTAATCTTTTGAACTTTGTTCCTGGTCTGTTATGGCTCGAGTTCAAGTTTTTCTGGTCCACTCAGCTATGAGTTGGGTGTCCCAAGTGAGGGACCCAACACAGTTTTGTGGAGCTCTCTAAGAGCACAAATTATAAGGTTCCAGATAATTCACAGATGTCGAGGGGTGGCTGTTAACATAATTATTTAGTGATAGCATTGCAGTCCCTGAAGTAGATGTGGCCATGTCACCTCCCAAGAGGAACACGCAATGTCATTCTTCTTCTTAGGTCAGCCTCACAGGCCCCTCAATTCTCACTTCCAAACTCCTTCCCTAGGACACGGGGCCAGCGGGTGTGTGAGGTGGAGAGGGGCTACCTCTTCCCTGGCAGCTCCCACCCTACCCTGTATAAACAAATTTCTTGAAGTTAGCCCACATTTTTAAAAAAGATTTTATATATTTATTTTTAGAGAAAGGGGAAGGGAGGAAGAAAGAGAGAAACATGGATGTGAGGGAGAAACATCAGTCAGTTGCCTCTCATACCACCCCAGCTGGGGACTGAATCACCACCTAGGCATGTGCCCTGACCATGTATCAAAATGGCAACCTTTTGCTTTGTGGGATAACCCCCAACCAACTGAACCACACTAGTCAAGGGAGCTCACATGTTGTGTCTCCATTTCCTCAGCTTCTTTTATTCCCCATCAAGCCTGAATTCCACCCCTGTCATTCTATAAAGAATGCCTTTGCTAAGGTCACCAGTGGTTTTTTAATTGTCAAATTATTAAATTAATCTTTTCACCTGAACTGACCTATCTCTGTGATATGTAATGTTTCTATAACTTCTCCTTAAAACTCTTGTGATTCCATTGGCATTTCTTGATGCTTTCTAGCTGCCTCCTCTGACCTCTATCTGATCAATTTTTAAATACTAGTATGCCCCCAAATTTTGCTCCTGGTATTGGCTTCGTTTCATGATCATTTTAGTGAGAAGGGGTTTGGGCTGTGGCCAGTCACTGCCCTGCAGAGAACTGTAGAGCTAGAAACCATTGGGTCTCTTTGATCTCCAGCGCAGCATATAGCTGTGACCCAGAGGAATAAATTTCTAATGATGGATATTTGGGCATTGGACCCTTGAAGGGTTGGATGCAGGTGAGTCTTGTATGTGACTCAGCCAACTTGGAGAACATAGAGCTGTGCTTCATAAAGGCAATGTGCCCACAGGGCTGCTCCATATTACATTCTAGTTTTCCATGTTGACACATGTAGCTCTTACTCATTTGTCTTCATTGTTCTATAGTATTCCATTACATAGATATCTACCATATCCATTCTGATGAACATTAAGATTCCTCCCAGGTTTTCGAGATTTACCCCAACCTTATTGTAACACTCCTTGTGAATATGTACAGAACATGTCTAGGATGTACATCTTGAACTTTATCTAGTGAATGTCAAGTGGCTTCCCAAAGGTTGTACCAAGGTACACTCCCACCAGTGTGCATCATGGTCCTCAACATTTTAAACTAAAGCTAAAGACAAAAGCCCTACCTGCCTCAGCCCAGCCATTCATATCTGCTCCTTTGTTCCCAGCCAGGTAAAGATACCTGCTGTTAGAACATGCCACATGGCTGTGTGGATGTTGTGTCAGACCCCAGAGTCTGCTTTCCAGCCTCACCTAGGTCCTCAGTGCTTTTTGGCAGTCCTCTTACTTAAGGCCTGCTGGGAGAAGTCCTCATGCTTCACAGGGAGGCTATTTCCAACTTTCCCAGGGTTGGAACTTTCTCTTCTAAGTGACTCTGTCAGGGCAAGCTACATACATCATTTGTGGGAAGTGGGGCCCCTTGTTTAAAAAGCAGAAGAAAGCGTTTTTTTTCTCTCTCAACCTGTAACAGCATTTTTTGGTTTTGTAACAACATTTTAAGTTCATTATATATTATTAATGCTGTGCTTCCTCAAGACACAGCTTGAGTGCAGCCCCTCACAGTGCCTGGGGCCCAGCTTGTGGCGTGCATACACAACAAACCATGACCTTCCCTGTGCTGCACCCACACCCCTGCCAATGGGGCTTGGCCACTGGGTGGGCAACAGAGAACCTGTCCCAGGGAAGCATGACCATGAGTGAGTGAATTGAGGCACAGGCTCTGTTATCCTGTCAGACTTCACTTACAAACACAAACTCAGAGATAAAATTATTAGGGATTTCGAGATAGTGATCATTGAACATTAAATCCAGAGTTCAACGTTAAATCCAGAGTTCAAGGCCCTGTGATTACACTGGTCATTGGCCTATGAAGCCAACCCTGTGTATCACACCCCTCAGACCCAAGTACCCAGAATTCCATTGCCTCTTATATTCTGGATTAATGGAGGACCCAGTGTGAATGTGTTGAGTTTTATTGGCACAGGATTGATAGTTTCTGCAGAAAGATCCCAAATTGCAATTCATGGATGTTTAGAATTTGCACTCCTCCCATTGTCCCTCAATGGCTTTAGCCACTTAAACAAATTCTTCTCTTGGTTCTTTTTGTTTTTGTAATACAACTGTATTTTCACCATAGTTGCAGTCATGTTGCTAAGGCTTCAGGTATCAAAATAATGTTTATAACTCTTCTATGGAAAGTATGGAGACTAAGCCAGCTACAGCTCTGTTTGACTAATCCAGTGTATGGCTTCTTGTCTAATCCAAAATCAACATGATAATCACTAGCAAAAGTTAGGGAGTTTTGACTAACAAAACTACACCCCAACCAAAATAAAATAATAAGACACAATAAAAAATAGTATAGAAGCTAGGTTTGAAAAGTTTCTGAACAAATATGAATTCATTTTTTAAACTATAAGACTTTTCTCAATAAATATATATTTTAAAGATTTTATTTATTATTTTCAGAGAGAAGGGAAAGGAGAGAGGCAGCGAGGGAAGGAGACATCAATGTATGGTTGCCTTTTACCTGCCTCCAGCCACAGACTTGGCTGGAGACCTGGCTTGCAACCTGGTTATGTGCCCTAGCTGGGGAATCGAACCAGCAACTTTGGGTTCTCAGGCAAGCACCTTATCCACGGTGCTACCAGCCAGGGCTTCAATAAATATTGAGAACAGAATGTTGAGAAAAATTAACTTGATATTCTGTTCAATATGAGTAGAAGGCACTTCTGAATTGAATTGAAATGGATTGGAATAGAATGGAAAATTTGAAAAGAGTTCTGACATTTTTCAAAACTGAGTAGCCAGTCATTAACTATTTCACCCAAAGCCTGAGGCTCAGACTCTGAATTGTTTTACCATAAACTGAGAACAACAGGGCAGTTTCTCACCTTGCTTAGAAATGAGGTAAGTGTATGGTTAGAAGGAAAACGAGGAAAAAGTTTACATTCATGGGGTGTTTATTATAACATTTGTTTAATGCATATCCATATTTAATTCTCACTTGACAGGTGGAGAAACTGAGGCACAGAGCAGGACAATCACTTGGCTAAGGTCACAGAGTGGAGAAGCTGCGGAAGCTGTCAGCTTGAACCACTCTGTCCTTCTCAAGAACAGCAGAGTCTGGGGATGCCAGCACTGTGCTCTGGGGGAGGAAGCTGAATGTCTTGGGAGCACACATGCCTTTGGTCTGGTTCTCCTTTCTCTGTTTTCCCTTCAGTTGTCCTCAGTCATTCAGGGCCACATGGAGAGCGTCTCCTGCTTTCAGAGGCAGCCCCTGAGTGCTCTGTGCTGGCTGAGCCATTCACAAGCCTCAGGTATTTAGAGGAAGTTCCATTTTTCTGACAGAAAAATAAATGGCCTAGGCAAGTCTTTACCCAGAGACCTAGAGCTCTTACCAGGCAGAGTGAACCATGAGCTGTACTCTGTGGGCAAGGCTCCCCTCTGCAGCCTGACACAGGGCAAGGAGTGTTTTGCAGATCAGGAATCTGAGGTCAGGAGAGAAGTGATCTACTCTGGATCCCACAGCAAATTGTGGCAGAACCTGGCTGAGTGCTGGGTTTCTTGCTGCCTTTGTTCCGGTCAACATGAGCCAAGCAGTTGCAGGTTGTTGTAAGTGTAGGACTGGTAGGTATTGGCATCCCAGCATCATTCTCGTTTATTAGGAGCCTTGGAGCCACATTCTTCTTGGGAGATGATTATATATTTCTGAAACCAAATGAACTCTTTGATGTTTGAGATCCTGGGATCTTGAGTTATTATGCATGTCTCATGTCTCATCCCAACTCTGCTCCATTTTTTGGATGATGAACTTCAGGCATGCAACCTGAAGTTCCTCAGGACAAGATTTATTGTCTCTTTATGGGTATAGGTGCTAAGAAAGCTTTCTGAAGTGCCATACCCACAGAGTGCCATGCCCTGAGGAGAATCTAACTTGAGTTGCAAGGTGAGTGAGCTAGCATTCTCTTCAGAGCACCCAGCAAACTGTCTCTCTTCTTTGGGTGGCCAGTCCCATCTGTCTGGCTTGCTTTGCCCTGACCTTTCAGGAGCCAGTAGTATTTTTGAGACACTGCTTGGGCAAAAGCACAGTGAACCCATGTGAAAAAGATGCCCAAGTTGACAAGTGTCCCCAGCTACTTGCTGAGTTCTCTATAGTCTGTTAGATTCCTGGTCTCAGACCTTGCTTAGCAGCTCTTAGCACCTCTCAGCTCACCTCTGGGATCTCCAGGAAACTTCCCAGCTTCAGTCATGACTGCCTCTTCAACCTTGTCTCTTGAATCTTAAATTAAATCTGTCTCCAGCTCATGTCTGCCCAGGTGTCCCTTGGTCCCCTCCCCGTTCAGCTCCTCAAGTGGTAGTTTCTTACCAAAATTCCTTCTGCTTTACCATACCTCCTTGTACAATCTGAACCACCCCCATCAATTGGGCTCAGGAAAAGCCCTATGGGACATGACCAACTAACCTGCTCCTTTGGCAAGCAGTGAGGAGTGGGGACAGAACTGGGTCCGTTAGAAGCTGAAGTAGCCAGAGGATAGGGAGGGCAGCTGATGTGGAGTCCATAGGGTGAGTTCAGCCAGGGCTTGTCCATCTTGTTTACCACTGAATCCTTAGTGCCAGCCCATAGTAGGTACCCAATAAATATTTGAATAGGGGCCTGACTTTCTGATAGAGAGATGGGTGGTCTCAGGTAAGGGCCTTGATGGTCCTCATCCCATTCTGCTTAGATGTACACCTGTGAGTGGTATAGATTCAACACCATGTGTGTCTGAGGCGCTAAGAGAGGTCTTAGGTCTCAGAGCCCTGTGTCCTCCGCCTGACTCTGCATTTGGCTTTGGTGCCCTGCTTGCTCATGCTCTCACTTTCCCATATGCCAGTGTGAATGAGAACTCTCCTGGAAAGACCATGTTCTGTTTAGACACAAGTGCTTTGAGGAAATGTGTGCTGTGCCAGTGTGAGCCTGGTGCAGGTACTTGGTCAGAAGAAGAGAAGTCACTCAGTT
Source organism: Noctilio leporinus (assembly GCA_004026585.1). NCBI lineage: Eukaryota > Metazoa > Chordata > Mammalia > Chiroptera > Noctilionidae > Noctilio > Noctilio leporinus. Next base: position 345,735 of record PVIW01000584.1, read on the forward strand.
TTGCCTTCTTTGCCAGGGTGGCCATTCTGGGCACATGATGTTAAAATTTTTGAAGAGGATTTGCTGGGTTAGCTCAATAGGTGATGAGTTACCACCAGTGTCTCCTGGTTGAAAGATTTAGAAAGCAGGCCTTTTCCACCATGTGGGAGACTGACCTAAGTCAGGAGTGTCTGGGAGGATGGGAGGTGTTCCCATGTTCTGAGCCTACAGAGACACTGGGTTAAGGGGAGACATAGATGCTGGCCAGAGCCAGAGATCAAAGCAAGGTCTGTAAGGTTCACGGAGGTCAGGAGGGGCACTGGTAGTGTCCTAGAGAGAGAGCTCAGACTCTGTGATGCACCTACCCTTCAACACCCCACCCCCACCCCACTGCAACCTGGCCCTTCTCAAAGTCAGGGTGAACTTCCTAGGGAAATGAAGCTGTAGAGGAACCCAGAGAAGAAGATGGTTCTCACTAGAACAGTCACTCTGCTTCTCAGGCATACCTGAAAATCCACCTATAGGCATTTTTCTGCAAGCCACGTTATTTTGTGGATGCTCATGAGCTAGTGTGTGATTTAAATGAACACTCAGGACACCTGTCCATTAAGCAACTAATTCCTTTGTCATTGTGATGTTGTGATAAAATAAGAAATACATATTTGGTCTTTGTCCCAGTTTCTGGTGGAGCTTCTAAAACTCTTATATTGTCTTGAGTGATAAAGTGAGAGAAGCATTTTTGGTTGTTCATGTAAGCCCCTGGCAACAATAAGCCCTTGCAACCATACCTGAGTTCATGCTGATGAGAGAAGCCTTTTGGAGGATAGAGGAACCATCCACATGTGATTAAATGGTTGGCACTTTCAGTCCCTCCCCACCATACACTAGGGAGGGAAGAAAGGCCAGGCATTGAGTTTACTACTAATGGCCAATGGTTTAATCAATGAACAGGAACTTTGATAAAACCCTCAATGAAGGGGTTTAGCGAGCTTTTAGCTCGTGCACCCAGAGAGGGAATGTAATCTCTGTGCCCTTCCCCATACTTTGCTATATGCATGCATCTCTCCCATTTGGGTGTACCTGACTTTATAATAAACTGGTAACAGTAAGTAAAGTGTTTCCCTGAGTTCTTTGAGCCATGCAGAAAACTATGAAACCTGAAGAGAGGGGTTTTGGGAACCCCAATTTGTAGCCAAGTCAGACAGAGTGTAATGTGGGGGAACCACTCTTGTGGTTGGTGTCTAAAGAGATGCAACCATGTGGGACCGAGCCCTTAACCTATAGGGTCTATGCTAACTCCAGGTAATGTCAGAATATGTTAATGTGAGGGAAAACCCCATACATTTGGTGTCAGAAGTGTTGTGAATAGAGGAAACAGTTTTTGCTTTAGTCATGTAAATAGTAACCCTAACACATTTGCCCACTTTGTGACTGAATTTTTTTTTTAAGATTTTATTTATTATTTTTCAGAGAGAGGGGAAGGGAGAGAGGCAGAGAGGGAGAGAAACATCAATGTATGGTTGCCTTTCACCTGCCTCCAGCTATGGACCTGGCTGGAGACCTGGCTTGCAACCTGGTTATGTGCCCTGGCTGGGAATCGAACCATCGACCTTTGGGTTCACAGGCTGGCACCTTATCCACTATTCCACCAGCCAGGGCTTGAATTTTTTAATCAAGCTTTTGTTTAGTGAGGGTAGTGCCACAATAAAAATTAATAGTGGATGAGGGCAGATCATAGATGTTGGCAGGACCAACAAAAGGGTAGAGAATTGCATTCTTAGCCAAGTCCATACTTTGATTTACACAAATGTATGGAAACCATCACTACTGAAGGCCCCTTGTGATGCTTGACTGCAATAAAAATTACTTCAATAAAAAACTCCTTGCCCTGGCTGGTGTGGCTCAGTGGATTGAGCACCAATTTTTGAACCAAATGGTCACTGGTTTGGTTTCCAGTCAGGGCACATGCCTGGGTTGCTGACCAGGTCCCCAGTTGTGTGAGAAGCAGCTGCTTGATGTTTCTCTTCCTTTCTTTCTCCTTCCTTTCCCTCTCTCTAAAAATAAATAAATAAAATATATATTTTTTTAAACTAATAAAACAAAACTTCTTCATGTAGAGTTGAGTATTTGGCCCTTGAAAGTCAAAACCTGCTGATATGAAGGGTTGCTGGATTGGCTTTTAGAAGGGAGAAAACTCTGAATTTGGCTTAGCAAGGTCATCAGCCTGTGAGTGCCTCAGCCAGAATGACAGTTTAAACACAGAGCCATAGAGACTTTAATCAGGTCAGTGTAGTAAAGGTTGGAATCTGGGTTCAGCCAGCTACTAAATGAGCACCTTGCTCATAGTATTGGTTTTCTGGCTCCAGAATTTCATGACTCACTGTAGGTTTTGTAACAATCATCTAGTCTGACAGCTCTGACCTGAAGGGTAAGCCTTGGTGGTTCCGTACCTTCAGGAACCAGACATGGCTCAGTATTTCACCTCTGCCTTACCCAGTCCCACAGCAGTGTTGGGAGTATTCCCAAAATGAGTTGCTGCACATTCTACAATCAAGGTAGGATTGACAGTGGTTCATGTGCTACGCAGTTGATTGGACTCCTCCAGGATTTTGGCATGATCATCAATGTGTCAGACTAGCTCAACTTAAAAAATGGACAAAGGAGTTGAAGAGACATTTCACCAAAGAAAATATATGGGTGGCAAGTAAACACATGAAAATATTTAAGTTGAGTTGTTTATATGAATATTATATATTACATATAAATATTTATAAACTATGTATCCAACAAAAAGGCTTGTATTTCAATATATATTCAAATATGTTATAGTTTCCCTTGGAACTTGGTGACAGCAATTTCTGTAGTGAAGTGGCACAAGGTAACAACTGCTTTGAAATATCAAAGAAGAGACTAAAATTTATATTTGCTTGTTCAAAAAATATAATACATATTATACTATATATAAGCACACAGTTATTCACAGCAATAGGGATGCATTCTGAGAAATATGTCATTAGGCAATTTATCATGTGGCCATCACAAAGTGTATTTACAAAAACCTAGATGGTCTAGCTTATGACACACCTAGGCTATATGGCTCCTAGGCTACAAGCTTATACAGAATGTTACTATACAAAACAGCATGAGATTAAATCAATCACAAGAGGAAATGATCTAATCAAGAGATCTAAACAAGAGGTATATAAGGCTGCTGCTGCCATAACATGCATACTGTTGTACCATAATGTTTTTTTATAAGTAGAAAGAGTACATTCTAAAATAATGATGAAGAGGCAGGTAAAAGGCAACCATACATTGATCTTTCTTTCCTTTTCTGCCTCTCTCCCTTCCTCTCTCTCTGGAAATAATAAATAAAATATTAAAAAATAATAATAAATAAAATAAAATAATGATGAAAAATATAGTGTAGTAACTACAGGCTGAGGCAAAGGTAAGCTTACAGTTGTTCATGTGGAAAATAATACAATATTTAATAAATAAGAATATCAGAATAAACTGTAGGTTTACTCACAACTGTAAACCTACTTTTGCCCCACCCTGTATATAAATAAACTAGTAACATAGTGGTTTTATTATACATAATTGCACATGTTGTACAACACAGAGGTTTGTTTACACCAGCATTACCATGAATCCAAGAGTAGCGCATTGCACTATGATATTATGACAACTATAATGTCACTAGGTGACAGGAATTTTTCAGCTCCATTAGCATTTTATGGGACAACCACTGTATAGTCAGTTCATCATTAACCAAAACCTTATTATGTGGCACATGATTGTGTGTGTGCGTGCCTTTCGGTGAGTAATATATAGTTTGCAAGTATTTTCTCCTACTTTGTAGCTTATCTTTTTTATTTTTGTAGCAGTGTATTTTGAAGAACAAAGGTTTAAAATTTTGCTGAAGATGTTAAGGTCAACATATTGATTTTTATCTTTTAGAGCTTGTGCTTTTTTGTATACTATTTATGATTTATGTATTTGCCTATCTTTTATTCTAGTCATTTTATAGTTTTAGTTCCATTTAGAGCCAGTTTAGATTTTGTATAAAGTGTGAGGTAAGGGTCCAGGTTCAGCCATTTCAAATCAAGATTCTTGGTACTCTGGGTTAGTATTCTGTTTTCTCCCCACCATACCTCCATCTCCACCTCTTCATGAAGCCGTCATCCTGTTCCAGTCAATGATATCTCCTAAGCTATTCAGCCTTTGACCTCCTGCTGCATACTCAAGCACTTGTTGGGGACTCCTCCATCCCTCTTTAAATGCCCTGGAGCACCATCTGGTATTGATCATGGAGGCAAAGACCAGACAGCATCCCTCTAAAGTCATTTCATCCTTGATGGCCATTTGGCTCTAGTGATAGTTTTTCTTCCCAGACATATGTCTTCTTCAGTGACAAAAGGTCTGGAATTCCTCACTGGGAGAGCTAACCAGACTCTTAGCATTCAAAAACCAACTGGAATCTCAATTAGCCTGATACTCTATTGACACTTGCAGAAACCCATGCTTGTGGAAGGTAGGCTGCTTTCTGAGTGGGGGCAGGGGTTGTTGTCTTCATATCAGGAGTGAGCACTTTGAGGTTTCATAACATTCAGTGACTTGCCCAAATCACCCAACTAGCTTGTCACAGAATGTCTTCACCCCTGGGTCCAGAAAGGACCCAGGCTCAGACCTTCTACTCCCAAGCCAGTAGTTCCCATCCTGTAAATGCAACAAGTCGCATATGGAATTTTCCTGCCAACAAGACAAACTGCAGCCTCCACATTCTTTTATAGGTTCAAAGAAGGGTTTCAGAAGGTGTATTCAGCCCTGGCTGGTGGCACAGTGGATAAGGTGCCGGCCTGCAAACCCAAAGGTTGCTGGTTCGATTCCAAGAACTAGTTTTGGGAGAAGTTGGTTCTCCCTTTTTCTAATGGATCTAGGCTTTATTTTTTTCTTCTGTCTTTTGTGAGGTTCAGAAAAGGAGTGCTCCTGTAGGATTCAAGGGTCAGCTTACAACACTAAGTCTGTGGAGGAAAGAAAGTAGGTGGTCAGGCCCTCTAAGATGCCCTACAGTCCCCATCAAGACCCAAGTTTCTCAGCCCAGTATTCTTCTCCTGGACCATTTCCAACCTTGGCTTCTTGCCCCAGCCCTTTCATCAACCTTCTATCCACCTAGCCAGAATGGTTACCTCAGGGATACCCACACCCTTTACCTGATGTACACCCTTCCCCTTTCCTCAGCTTGGCATGCATAAGTGCCCCTGCATCCAGTCCCCCGAGAAGGCTTGGGTCCCAGTTTCTCTTAGCTAGGTGGTCCTGCTCCTGCTCTGGCACCCTCAGGCCTGGTTGTACTCACATGTGCTAAGCCTGTTTTTGAGGCTCAGTCTTGCCAAAACTTCTTCCTCTGTGGCCTGAAACTGATCATTAGACCAAATCCCATTTCCCTCTGCATAGCTTTCCCCTATGTCTTATCTCCATGCCTAGATTGAAAGTTCCTCCTGGGCACAGATAGGCCTGATCCTTCCTCATTCCATCAAATCTCCTCAGCACCTGGCATCATCTATGCTGCACCAATCTATATGGAGTACTTCCGTTTGGTTTGCTTGGGTCTAAGTCTTGACAGGAAGATGAGGAGTTTTCCAGCTGTAGTTTAGCATCCTCCTATGAATTCTGGAAAGGAAACAGACAATAATGACAGAGATGCATATTGTTCTCTCAGCTGAAGACAATAATGACAGAGATGCGTATTGTTCTCTCAGCTGAGGTTAACAGAAGCTGGTGTTCACCTCTGAAGGTAAGAAAAATGGAAGAGAAGTCCTGAGCTCAGAACCAGCCCTCACACCATTCAGGGGTGCCCCTGCCCACAGGAACTCCTCCATTGCTTCACATAGAGAAAGGGCATGGGGTTGGGATAATTACGCAGCATGAGCACGAATGGTCCACGTGCCAACCTCTAGGAGAATGTTCCCTGTTCTCCAAGCTGTGCTGACTGGGAAAGCATCTGCTGTGTGCAGCTTCTACACGTTGGCTTGAACTGGATTGAAAGAATTCATAAAGCATGTATATCATGTACCATAAAGGGTACTTCCAGAGGGCTAAAGAATGAACCAGGCATGGCCTTGGCTTTTAGTAAACTCACCGCCTAGCGGGGCAGGTGACACATGAACACACTTGGGCATGATGCAAGTCCTTGACAATCACTAAAGGCAGGATCTTTCTTTTATTTTGAAGGCAGGATCTTTTTAAGATGAGACTTCCTGAGGGTAGGAATTGAAGAAGGAAATTTCAGGAGGAGGGCTCTGTGCAAGGAAAGGCAAGGAATTAGAATCATGCAGGGCATGCTCGGAGGACAGAACAAAGAGTGTTACTTGAATATAGGCTGAGACCAGAGCTTGGGAACAGTCTGCAAATCCTTGAAAACCAAGAGACAAAGTAGAATGATGGTTGCCAGGGACTTGGGGAAGGGGAATGGGAGTTGTTTATTGAGTACAGAGATTTAGCTTGGTAAGATGGAAAGAATTTTGGAGATGGAGGTTTTGGTGGTGATTGCCTGACAATGCAATTGCTGTTAACATCACTGAACTGGATACTTAAAATTGGTTCAGATGGTAAATTTTGTATTATGTGTACATTTTTTTTAATTATTGAAAAATGATAATAAACTCACAATTATCAACAACAGAACCTAAAAACTAAAAAGGAAACAAAAACAAACCCAGCAAACAACCAGAGTAGGACCAGAAACATAAGTATGGAGATCATTGGGAGGATCATCAGCTAGGAGGGGGAAGGGAGTGAAACAGGGAAATGGTGCAGGGATTAGGAAACATAGTTGGTGGGTACAAGACAGATGGGAGGAAGTTAAGAATAATAGAGGAAAGGGTAAAATCGGAGAACTTATATGCACAATCCATGGACATGAACTAAGGGGAGTAGGACTGCAGGAGGGAATGGAGGGCTTGGGTGGAGAGGAGCAAAAGGAAAAGAGCTTGGGACGACTGTAACAGCATAATCAATAAAATATACCAAAGGGCAGGACTTCTTAATCAAACAAGCAGACCTGGTTGTTGTTTCATAGTTGGGAAGACATGGGCAAATTAGTTCATTTCTCAAAGCCTAAGCTTCCTCATCATTAAAACTGGGAGAATGTTAAAACCAACTCACAAAGTAGCTGTGAGGAGTAAATGGAGATATTGCTGTAATGTGCACAGATTTAGCCTGCATCTAGAAAGGGTTCAGCACATAATCATGAAAGGGTTCAGCACATAATCATAGTTGATGCTGTACGTTATCTCTAACCTCAGGAAACCCAGTATTGATGGGGCAAGGATCATCAGAGGGGACAGGATGTGAAGCCTGGTAGTGCTCAGACATGTGCAGTAGACAAGTAGTGCTGGGAGCTGTGTCAGGAGACAGTGGGATGCTCTGGGAATGGAGGATGACTTTCTAAAGCCATGTGGAGGCAGGAACAAGACCCAGCTTCATATCACGCACTATACACACTGTATACACTAGTTGATCTTGAAGCCACTACCCTATTTTATGATTTCTATTTTCCTTATATTTCTCATATTTTTGTGTTTATTTCTTTGATTGATTATTTTTATTATTACCATTTTCCTCCTCTACTAATAGGAAATTACACACTTTGTTTCCTTTTTTACTTTCCTTTCAGTGGTTACCCTAGAAATTACCACATGCATATTTAGCAAAGTCTAAAGTTAGTCAGTTACTCTGCCTTCCTCTTCCCTAATGCAAAAATCTTAAAACATCTTAACTCTGTTTAACCCCTTTAATTCTATCTTGTCTTGTTGTAACTGCACAGCACCTCATAAAGATTACTGTATTACACAGCCAGTGTTTGTTTAGCTTTACCCATATCTGCCACTTTTTTTTTAATTCCTTATGCCTTCTTGCTTCACAGATCTTCCATCTGGGGCCATTTCCTGTCTGCTTAAGATAGAGCCTTTGAAATCTTTTTTTTTTTTTTTTAAGAGAGGGGAAGAAAGAGAGGCAGGGAGGCAGGGTGGGAGAGAAACGTCAACGTATGGTTGCCTTTCACCTGCCTCCAGCTACAGACCTGGCTTGCAACCTGGTTATGTGCCCTAGCTGGGAATCGAACTAGCAACCTTTGGGTTCGCAGGCCGGCGCCTCTCCACTGAGCCACCAGCCAGGGCCTATCTTTTAGTGAGAGTTCTCTGGTTACGTGTTCTCTCAGTTGTTATTTGTCTGAAAATGTGTTTGAACCCTGGCTGGTGGCTCAGTGGAATGGTGCCAACTTGCAAACCCAAAGGTGGCTGGTTCAATTCCCAGTCAGGGCGCATAACCAGGTTGCAAACCAGGTCTCCAGCCAGGTCCGTGGCTTGAGGCAGGTGGAAGGCAACCATACATTAATGTTCCCTCCCTTTCTTCCTCCTTCCCTTCCCCTCTCTCTAAAAATAATGAATAAAATCTTTTTTTTTTTTTTAATGTTTTTGTTTTGTGCTCATTCATGGAAGACGTTTTCACTGGATGAAGAATTCTGGGTTGTTAGCCTCTTCCATTTCCAGCTTCTATTGTTGCCATTGATGAATCAGTTATTACTCTACGCTGACATTTTCTTTGCTTTTCTCTCTCCATATATACTCATGTATGTGTGTATGTATGTATGTACATATTTATTTATCTCCTCTTTTTAAAAATCCTGCATGGAATTCCTTGAGATTATTAAAATCTGTCAATGCTATCTTTAATTAATTCTGGAAAGTTCTCAACCAATAACTCTTGAAAATAATGTCTCTTTCTATTCTATCTCTCCTCTCTCCTTAGAACTCCTAATAATCATAGGCCACTCTTTTCCATGTCTCTTAACCTTTATTCCATATTTTCTATCTTACGATCTCTCTGTGGTGGCTTCTATTGCTTATTTTCTAATCCATCTGCCTGTTCACAAATATCCTCTTTAGCTAAGTCTAATCTTGTGCTGCATTTAAATTTTCAGTTGTGATATTTTTTATTTCTGAGAGTTGTATTTGCTTCTTTCTCAAATCTAACAAGTCAACCTTTCTAGTCTTCTACTTCCTGAAGATATGTTCAAACTTGTTTTTCATTTCATTATACAGAGTCAGCATAGTTGTTTTAACATCTGTACTCAATAATTCCATTATCTGAAGTTGTTGTAGGTCTGTGTCTATTGTCTCTGCTGGTTCTTGTTTATCGTGGCCTTATGTGCTTGATTATTTTCAGCTTGTGAACTGCCCGGTATACTGGCATATTTAGTGATAGGTATTTGTCGAGGCCTAGGATGGAGATACCTTTTCCTCAAGAGGATTTTTACATCCCTCTGCCTGGTTTCTTGGGATATTAGCAGTATAGGAACATTTTTTTTTTAAAGATTTTATTTCTTTATTTTTAGAGAGAGGGAAAGGGAGGGAGAAAGAGAGGGAGAGAAACTGAGAAACATCAAGGTATGGTTGCCTTTCACCTGCCTCCAGCTAAGACCTGGCTTGCAACCTGGTTATGTGCCCTGACTGGGAATTGAACCAGGGGACCTTTGAGTTTGAAGGCACCTATCCACCTGAGCCACCAGCCAGGGCTACAGGAACATTTTAAACTAAATTTATGGCTTGGTTTTTGAACCACCCAAAAGATGGCAACTTGCACTGCTATATTGTGTAAAGATTGGCTTGCAGTTACAACTTCTCAGGAACAGACCCACCCCCTTTCTTTTCCATTCCCCTGGGGGTGAGGCCTTTCAGGGTACCAGCATGATCTAAGAGGGGCTCCTGGTAGATTCTCCAGGTGGGACAGACCCTAAGTTTTGACATCTATCCACATTACCCCTCAAGGCCATTAAGACTGAGATTCAGGTATACCTATATCAACACATACCTACAGAGTCAAAAGGACTTCAGAGCTCCTTAATTCTCTTGGTTCTTGCCTCTTCTTATTTGTTTTTAATATTTTATTTATTATTTTTAGAAAGAGGGGAAAGGAGAGAAGCAAAGAGGGAGAGAAACATTACTGTATGGTTGCCTTTCACCAGCCTCCAGCTACAGACCTGGCTGGAGACCTGGCTTGCAACCTGGTTATGTGCCCTGGCTGGGAATTGAACCAGTAACCTTTGGGTTCACAGGCCGGCACCTATCCACTGTGCCACCAGCCAGGACACCTCTCCTTATTTTTGACCTTATGCCTTTCTCTCTTACCAATTCACTGATGCTTTCAGAAAACATTTTTCATATTTCATTCAGCATTTTAAATTTTTTTCAACAGACCTTCTCATGCTGTGTAACCTTAAACAAGCCCCTTTCCTTCTCTGGGGCTCAGCCTCGTCTACGTCGCAGGGCAACTGGAAGAATTAAACGAGAAAATGAAGGTCAAGAGCCTAATATAATGTTTTGCATGTAGTGTGTTTGGTACACCTAAAACCCTGGGGGCTGATGCCCAGAGTTCCTCATCTTCCTTCAACCCCTGAGGTACCAGCTAATGTTTGATCCCACAGTTGGAAGTCTGTAGCCCAACCAAGCTATGCTGGCTGCCAATGATAGGTGAGGCACTGCTGGGAGTGCTGGGAGCATAAAGAGCCCCTGGGGACAGGTGGTTTGGCTGACTTGGCCTGTGGGCTGAGCCTCTGGAAAAAAACTCCCCTTGGGTTTAGAAGTCCACTGGGTGAGTATCCATTTCCAGAGAAACCACTCCCTGGGGCCAGGAGGCCAGGAGTGCCCACTCCACCCTAGGGAGCTATAACAAGGGAGCCCCTGGGGCTGTGCAGGCACCTCCCAGAGTCAATTATGACCCTCTCCATTCTCCATGACAGTCCTCCCACCTGACCACCCCTTCCAGCCCTGGTCACCTGACAGCAGAGTGTTTTAATGTGTTCCTGAAACTCATAGACACTGCTTTCTGTGGGTAGCATTTTCTCCCCCATGAGTTACCAAAACTCAAAGTATCCTATTCCCTAAGCCTCATTTGGTGTTAGTTGGGGAACCATCTGTCCTTCCCTGAGCTGAACCTCAGTTATTCTGTCCCCATGCCCTTACTCCAGTTCCCTGAGAGGTGAGGTCTGGCCAGGCAGTCTGGACACATCCACTCTGATGGTATGCTTTGCAAGGTCCCAACCCAGAGATACCTCGATTTCAGAGTGGGGTGGGGTGGGGAGCAGGTTGGAAATCATTGCATTGGCTTTAGAGTAGCCCAGGGCTGGAAGAATGTAAAGTCCTATGATCCTAAATGATTATAGAATATATTATAGAACAAAGTTACCTTAACAAATGCAGCACTTTTTGCCATTTTACCTGTATACGCACATAGACATCTTTTTAAACAGGCTCATCCAACTAAAAAAAAAGAAGGTGGACTTCTTTGGAAAGTGTGATTCAAATACAGATAAAATATATCAATTAAGGGGATCTAGTCCCTGGGCCTCTGCTGTTTATACTCTTTAGAGAACACAACTATTCTCAGAAGGTTAAGCTATGTCTTAATTATGCAGTGGGGAATCAGCGTGTCTTTTGGAGGAAAACATTACTAAGGGCTTTTAGTATGGACTATCTCTGAGAAATCCCTGCTGAGCAGAGGAAGGAAAATTCGCCCTGCCCCTGACTCAGCATACCTTCTTGTAGCAGGAGGCAAGCATCACTGCATTTGGCAGCAGTGGGGGTTGGGAGAGGATTTCTCTGAACTTTGAACTCCCATATAAGATGTTTTTCTGAGATTTGTTTGTGTTATTTCCTTGGCCTGAACTGCCCTTCCATCTTTATCTGTCAGACAAACCTCTGTTTATTACTCAAAGTGTCCAAGCGGCCCCTCCTCACAAAGCCAGCCCTGACCCTGACACACCCAATAGAAAGGCCGACTTACCCAACTCTGCTGAAGAGTGAGATATGAACGAGAATGACATGAAACAGGTGCTATTTTCATTTTCCTCTGGTTGCACCTATTCTGGAACATTCTTTGATCCATTCACAGAGCACTCTGAATTGTGTTAGCCTCTTGGTGTCCACACTGGGTTGTGAACTCATCGCCCCCACTCTCCACATCCCCAAGGACCCTTGCTGGACCTGGCTCTGCAATCTTTGCGGTCAGTGAGTGTCTGAGTGCTAACTGCAAGCTTCCACTTGGTAGGATATTCATCTCTCTTCCTGGAGGCATCTAGTAGAGAGCTCCACATGCAGGATGTACCCTAAAAATACTTGTGAAATGAAAGAATTAATTCCAGTCCATTTACCACAGAAGGTGCTGAGATGCTGAGAATATTAAGCACCTTTCCTAAACTCAAAAGTATGGGCTTAAGAAGGAGTTTCTAGGATCTCACTTTGAGATGCCAGCTTGAGAAATTTTCAAGCAACACGACATTAGAAGGCCCATGTCTGAGAGAGGCGCCACAGGGTACCGTTTAGGAGACACTGGCCTTTAATGAGCTTTTTGGTGGGAAACCAGTTACTAAACCAGCTAGGAAGGAACCTAAGAATAGCCAGCTCCTGGCTGCTTCTGCTCAAGTGTAAACAAAAGGAACAGTCCCCATTGATGTCACTTGGGTTTTGAAAAAAGGATTGTATTTATGATCATCTATGATTGGCTGCTTCTGGCATTGGGAAAAAATTTGACTAAAGTTGGACAATATCATTACTTACTGCCTTAGGCCCAGGCTTGTTACTCCATGGTGGTACCTCTGGCTCCTAGCTGTGCTCCCTCCCTAATGTGCTGCTATGGAGCAGGAACTTTAGGCCCCTGGCACACTCATGTCTCTGGTTACCAACTTAGAAGTTTATGGGGCATCAATTCTGGGTACTTATCTTCCCATATTTGATCCCCAAAACTGATCTCCCCTTGGGCCTCCGGTAGGTGGTCTCTGCACTCTTCCCTGATTGAGCAGGCAGAGTGAGAGCACTCATCCGCCCACATGGCCAGGCTCCCAACACAGAGACAAGTTCATCTTAGGCTTCAGTGGAATAAAAAAGCCAAGGTTGTAGGGCTGGGTGGAGATGAGTTGCCCCTGCCCAGTTGTCAGGCCACAGGCCCACTTAAGACCACTGCACCCATGGAAAAGGAGGCCAAGACTGCCAGGGGTGTGTCCAAGGCATCAAGAGTTCATGTGGTTCTTGGTGGTATTTCTCTATCACTGTGTCCAAGAATCATTGCGGAGCCTGCTGCCCATTCCATCCCTCCTGAGATACTAACAGTAGGTGGAGTCTCACATGCTGTCTTCCGTAAGACCTGGGGAATGTAGACAAGTAAAAAAGATTTTAGAACTTCCCAGTAAACCCTAGGGCTAAGATTTTGGCACCTTCTCTCCAGGAGGACTAGCAGAGCCAGTCCTTCTCCTCTGCCAAGGCTCCTTGTTATTCTGGGAGGAAGGGTGCGGTACGCACCCAACCCAACCCCCCACCTACTTGAGATGCTGGGTGAACCCTGCCTGATCTGTGCAGTCTTCTCTCCCTTCCCTGGGAAGCAACTTGCCTCTCCTTGGAGGCTGTGCCTTCTGCCCTTCCCAGCTCTTCCCACCTCTTAGCTCCTGTTCTTCTGAGTCTCTTGCACCCCATCCCACACTGACCCTTCCACCCCCAACTACTTGGGCACAAGGAATTCATTAAGTAAAACTTAATGGGTTCCTATGTCCCCAGCACTAGTGAGACAAGGATGGACATAAGGCTGTCCCTGGCCTCAAGGAATACAGTTTGTTGTGACAGACAAATGCTAACTGCAGATTGTGCACCTGGGCTATGAAGTACAGAAGGAAGGGGCTATTCACAGTGATTTGCCAGGGTTGGGAAGTCTTCCCCAGAGAGGGCACAGCTGAGCAGGACCTTGATGATGGACCTGGAGTTCTCTGGTTGGGTGAGGCAGGGTGCCCTGGTGGAGTAGACAGCATGCACAAGTCATGAAGGAGTAAAATGGCATGACATATTCAGGGAGCCATAACTGAATGGTTGCCATGAAAGAGAAAAATGAGAGGAGAGGCTGGAGAGGGTAGCCAGGCTGCTGGAAAGGACTGAGTGGTGACTGTATCCTGAAGGTAATAGAAGAAGACTGTAAGTCCATGGAGACTATCCCTTTTCTTCTTCTTCTTGTTCTCCTTCTCCTTCTTCTCTGTCTCTGTCTCCTTCTCCTCCCCCTCCTTCTCCTTCTTCTTCTGCTTCTGCTTCTGCTTCTTTCTGCTTCTGCTTCTGCTTCTTCCTCTTCCTCTTCTTTTAGATAAGATCAGGCTTGTTCAGGGTGGTATGGCCATAGTCCTCTTCTTTTAAAGAGCTTTACTAAGGCTTACTTGATAGATATAACTTGAAAATGCTTAAAGTGGACAACCAGATTGGTTTTAATGTATTGCTATACCTGTGAAACCATCTCACAATTAAGATAATGAACTCATGTATTATTCCCAAAAGTTCCTTAGGTCCCTTTATCATCTTTCCCTTCCAGCCCTACTGTCTGTCTCCAGGCAACCACCCACCTGCTTCTCTCTGTCACTACAAATTAGATTGTATTCTATGAATTTTATATAAATGAAATCATCCAGTGTTTGCTATTTTTTGTGTGTTCTTATCACTTAGCATATTTACTTTAAGATTCATCCATGTTGTTGCATGTATTAATAGTTAATCCCTGTTATTGCTAAGTAGTACAATATTTCATTGTATGTATTACATCATAATTTGATTATCTCACCCCCCCTGTTGATGGACAGTTGGACAGTGTTTAGTTTGAGACTACAAGTAAGCTGCTATGAGCAGCTGCATGCAAGTACTTGTGTGGGTATACACTTTTATTTCTCTCGGGTGAATATCTAGGAATGGAATGGCTGGTCATATGATAGATGTATGTTTTAACTTTGAGAGGAATTGTAAAACTGCTTTCCAAGTGATTTCTCCATTTTCCATTACCTTCAACAATATATGAATTTTTCACATATGCTCTCTTGACTGGCTACAAACTGTAGAGTGAATCTTCAGAACTGCGTCTCCATTGGATTGGCCTGGGTGGTGACTACAACTGAAGCCCCAAGACATATTGGGCACAAGGAGGGACAGAGATCCTGAAAGTCTTTCTTGAAAATAGTGTCAGACCTGCCATCATCTGGGGAGGCTTGTTGGCCATTGATACTGCCCTGGAGGCTGAAGGAATTAAGCAAGACCTGAGGAGAATAATGAACTAAGGCTCTCCTTTTGCTTAGTACTTGAGAAAATCTTGCTGGACCTGAGAAGGCCATAGTCCAACAGATTACAGCCCAGTTTACACAGAAACTAATTTTTTCACAAATGAATTATTTCAGCTGGTATCATGGCCCCAACCAGTGTGAGAGTGGCCCTCATCCCTAGGTTAGAGCCCTACTCCAGGGAGGTGGCCCTCTGGCCAAACTGCTCCTGGAGGAGCCATAGAATGGAGAGCTCCAGAGCCCAGGGGACCTCCGAGGTAAAGGCTGCTGATCTAGGCCCATTTCCCACAGGCAGGAGCTGTGGAGCAGTATCCAGAACTAGAAGGCAAGGCCAATGTCCATGTCCCTCTGGCCACTGCTGGAGCCTGTCCTTTCTGGATCCTGATATCTGTAGAGTGTGAGTTTGGAGTATGCTGTTCATTCATTCTTTTGTTTGTTCATTCATTCATTCATCAACATTCATCGGCACCCCTTTGGAATCAGAGATGATCCGGGCAGGTTGGAGTCAGGTTGTGAAACCCTGCAAGTCCTGCCAAGGGATTTGGATGGTATTTATGAGAGGGGCACAAATGGTGATTATATCAGAATTGTGTTTTAGAAAGGAATCCATGGAAGCCAGTGTGAAGGATGGATTTGAGAATGGACAGACCATGGACAGGGAGGTCACCAGAAAGAAGCAAGAGAAGATCTGAGCAGGTGGCAGCAGTGGGAGGACAAGGGAGACACAAGATATGGGAGTGAGGGAAAGAGGAATCAGTACCATCACACAGCTGCCATGTCTTTCCTCTCATGGCTTCAGTGACACTTCTCTCTCCCAGTTCACACCAAACACTGAATATACAAATAATAAATAAATGGAGAGGTGGTTGAAGGGATAGAGGAATGACTGTTTGACTCAGGAGTGAGCCAAAGCACGTTTCTCCCACCCACTCATCCATTACCTTCTGCCTGAGCAGTCATCCTTCACTGAGGTGAAGGTGGGGACCCCAGATGTCCTCCCAGTACAGCAGGATGTCACTGACTCATGTCTGACAGCTCTCAGCATGGGCTGGCTCCTCCAGGCTTAGTTAGTCACCAAGGGTACTGCCATGCCTTCTTGCTAGAACTCCTAAGGCAGTGAAGGATTCCCTGGGGCCATAACTTTGAACTTCTAGGAAGCAAAGGCCTCAGTTTCCCATGGAGACCCCACCCTTGAGGGAAGGAGAGGAGGGGAGAAGAAACTAGAGCCTGGTACATAGGTCTCAGCTTGATGCCTGCCAAGGAGCTGGGTCCAGCTGTGATCATTGAGCGTTGACATCATGTGACTTTTTCCTGTTCATGCACATGAGTACAGCATCATACAGGCACTTTTCTGTCTTTTAGACTGACCTCCATCCACAGGTGACCTCAGAATGGCATCCACCATAACCAGAGTTCACCTTCAAAATAGGGTTTGGGGGCAGTGGAGTAAAGGAGGAGAGATGAGAGGGGCTGTGGGCAGGGGCTGTTGAATTTGTGTGTGTGTGGAAAAAAGAGCACTGGCACCATTCAGGAAAAGCCTGGAGTCCTGGGTTCTAGTCTCTTGTGCCACCTCCACTGGGCAGCCACAGGAGAGAATCAATTTACTTCCCTGAGCTGATTTAGGCCCTGATCACGGTGGCTGCAAGTTGGTGTCTGCAAGTTCTACTTTAATCTGGGCCTCATGAGTGTTGGGGGTTGGCCACAGACCCTCAGGACTAAGAAGGCAGAGCAAAGGTGTTCACTCTTGCTTCTCCTGCTCAGGCCGCACCTTGTCTACCAGTTGATGCCCTTGTCTACCAGTATAGCCGGTGGATTCTAATGTTTTAGAGCTGGGAGAGCACATAGAGGTCCACTCAACCCTTCATTTGATTGAAGGGCAATGGAGGGAGGAAAAGCAGCAAGGCCATGGTCAGCAATGGCTGAGCTTGTCCACGTGGGCTTCAAGGGCTTCCAGGAGATCTCAGTGCTGGCATTCTGGGCTGCAGTCTGAGGGACACCCAGTGACCACTAACTCAAAGCCACCTTGGCCCTGTTTCCGGCCCTGTCTCCTGCCCTGTAGCACCACAAGCAGGGCCCTCCTGCCCTTGTCCTTTGAACCCCTGAGGGAAGAGAGTTTGCCTAGTCAGACCTAGTGAGTGACTGTGGCTTTCCAGTCTACCAGGCTGTTACAGTGGTAGCAGTAGCAGGAGTGGAGAGAGTGGTGCAAATGCAGACGATTTGTTATCTCATCTTTGGGTGAGAAAGCCAAGGGCAAGGTGGGGACAAGAGAGACCCAGTTCCAAGAGACAAGGCTAGTGATAAGCCAGGCAGTACCTGGCACACAGAGCAGGAGCCTGGCTTGGTTATTGTCAGTCCAGGGCATTCCCCTAGGTTTGAGGGTAAAGGCTAGAGCAGGCCCTGAATAGTGGCGCCAGCCTGAGAAAGCCCAGGAAGGAGGCCTGGCGATAAAGTGTTTGATCCTAGCCCAGACAGTACAGGCAGCAACTCGGGAACTTCGGAGCAAAGGGCGTCCTATAAATCTCAGCAGCTCTGCCAGGAAATTCACCTGGGTGACTGTGCCCCAGGTGAGTGAGGAGGAATGCGGAAGAACTGGGTAGGGCCTGCATCCAGGGAGGAAGGCCGTGATCTTTATGCTGCATTTGTTCAACAATTACTCCCCCAGGTGCACAATCCAGGGTGGCATGGCCCTACTCTCAGCTTCCTCTGTGCCCTTCATGCCCCACTGCTCAGAGAAGAAATGCCCTTAGCTGCTTGCTGAATGAGTGATGGGAGGGGAGGAGCAGGTGGCCAGTCAGATGGCTCCTCAGCCCTCCTGGGCCCCCACCCACCAGCATGGGGAAAAGGGTAGCCTGGGCTCCTGTATGTGGGTGAAGGGATTGCGGGGCAAACGAGACACTGATCTTGGACTGCTTGATGGCCACCAAGCACTTCCAGAGTCAAATACCGAGTCCTTCAGATGTGGGAAGACACTGCTTCCACCCTCCCCTTTAATGTCTGAACACTCCCAGCCGTACTCATACTGCTGCCCCTTGACCATCCCTTTTTTCCTCTCCCAAGCCTTCCCTAACTCCCAGCCCAGCTAAGTGCCTCCACATCCTACAGGCTGTCTTACCTGATGCACCAACACTTGCAGACCGTTCATCTTTATCAGCTCCTGTCTCTGTACCAGTCTTAGGCAGGATGGGTAGCTAGTATAGGAGGCAGCCAGAGAAGGAAGGTAGAAGAAGAGTAAGACCCCAGCCAGCATATCTACAGTTGGGCAGGGGCCCAGGGCAGAGGCTGGAGGCCACTGGGACCCCTGAGAAAGCAAGCCTGAGGCAGTGGTCACATCTCTGGAATCTGTGCCAGCAGGGGCTGGGCACAGGATAGATGAACAATTAGTGCTAATCTAAGGGCCAGGCTCGTGGTGCCAGGGAAGTGCTCCACTAGAGCTACCACGGTGGGGCTGTGGTCAGGGCAAGAGACAGGAAAATGGAGGAAGGGCCAAACACCTGCCTCTGGGCAACCAGATGATAAGGTGAAGGCTAAGGTCCTATCCTCTACAACTCTTCTGGGGGAATCTAGGTAGTAGAAGCAAGACAGAGGGGCAGGTGACAAGGTCTGGTCAGGAGTCACTGGAGGGCCCATTTTGGGTGCAGAAGCAGATAGTCCTGGTTGTGGACCTCCACATATGAAATGGAGCAGCATCTCTTTCCTAACAGGTTTGAAATGGAGCTTATGGGAGACACTCGTGGGATCTTTGACATGGGCAGCTTCACCCTGTTCTTTATTCCCACTCCTGGTACCATAAGCTCTTCTGCACCCCAGGTGTGACCGCTGTGGGTGACTAGAGGAATTCTCAGCACCAGCTGTCACAGCCTGGCCCAAGTCACCACCTAACCAGACTTTCTGAGACAATAGGCACCCACTCATTTTGAGCAAAGTGGGCCCCTGCCACAGCCCTGAGCCTGCCTCCTGCCAGTGCATAGGCCTCACAGTGGCCTGGGTGCTCCCAGCACTCCAGGTGAGCCAGTCACATGCCACAGGGTTAACTGGCAATAAAACATATCAGTTCAACATCATATGTCATTAGAGAAATGTAAATTAAAGCCACAAGGAGATACTACCACATACCTATTAGAATGGGCAAAAGAAAAAAAACAGACAATACCAAGTGCTGATCAGAATTTGAAGCAACTGAAATTCTTAGACAAGGCTGGAGGGAATGCAAAATGGCACAGCCACTTTGGAAAACAGTTCAGCATCATCTTACAATACACTTAGTATATGACTTAGTGCTGTAGATACATAATCCTTCATTAAACCTGACTTTCAAAAACAAATTAACCACAGCCACTGTTTCTGAGCACCTACCAGGCCCTGTGCCAGGGACTTTGTGTTTTCTCATCCAGCTACTCATTTGATCACTTATTCAGCAAGCACTCATTGATGCCTCCACCAACTGCAGCACCGTGTCCCGTTAATCCCCCCTAGTACCTGCAAGTCATACTACTCCCTGAGTTGTGTATAGAAACCTGCAGGAAGATGTAGCCAGAACCCAACCCTGGGGTCATGAGGGCGAACTTGAACGCTCTCTGTGGGTGCATTTCCAGGGAAAGGAATTCTTAGCTTTGTCAGACTCTCAATGGAGTTTGCAATCCAGAAAGAGGGACTGAGGTGATGAAACAAAGAATGATACCATCTCCCTCTCTAAGGTACTGGCCCTGCACCAATGGCCAGGCCACGCCCCTCACAGCTGAGTACAGAGCCCTGTCTCCAGTGGAGGTTCAAGGCCCTGGGCTCACTTATGTGTTCAGTTTTCTTGGTTGTGTGGCTGGTTCTCTACTTGGGGGTCTGTACATGTCTGCCTAGCTCAGGCGGGGATGACCCTGGCTTCTCTGGTGAGAATCCAAATATGGGAAACCCTGTGTAAATTCAGAGGGGTACACATGCACAGGAACACTGTACATCAGTAAAAATGAGCAAACCAGAGGTCTGTGTACCAACATAGATCCTTCTTCTTCTTCTTCTTCTTCTTCTTCTTCTTCTTTTTTTTTTTTTACGATTTTTATTTCATTATTTTTAGAAAGAGGGGAAGAGAGAGAGGCAGAGAGGGAGAGAGACATCAATGTATGGTTGCATTTCACCTGCCTCCAGCTACAGACCTGACTGGAGACCTGGTTTGCAACCTGGTTATGTGCCCTGGCTGGGAATCGAAATTTGGGTTCGAAGGCTGGCACCTTATCCACTGTGCTACCAGCCAGGGCCATAGATCCTTCTTAAGGATACAATGTGGAATGGAGAACAAATGACAAGATGGATAATATACAACATTTTTTAAATAGTTTTCTATAGTTAAACACCTTGTATTCCTACACGTAGATTCTTCAAAAAGATAAAATTACATTTATTTTTTTGAATTACATTTAAAAGCACTTTTTAAGTTTTCCTTTTTTCTCCAGTTTTATTAAGACACAGTGGTGGGCAAAAGTAAGTTAATAATAATAACTGCTACAATTAATAAATAAGACAAGAATAAACTATTTCACGTACTCACTATTTTTGCTGACCCTTGTATAATTGACATACAACACTGCATAAGTTTAAGATATGCAGCATAATGACTAGACTTACATGCTGTATATTGTGAAATAATTATCACAGTACATTTAGTTAACGTTCATCATCTCATATAGATACAAAAAAAGGAAAGGCCTTTTTTACCTTGTGATGAGGTCTTTTAGGATCTACTCTCTTAGCAACTTTCAAATATACCATACTGCAGTGTTAACAACAGTTATCATGTTGTACATTAAATATGTTTGAAGACACAAAGTAGTACCATATGTTGTATAGGTTATAAACTTAAAAATATCAAAACTGGAACAAGAAAGATACATACTAATTTCAGAGCTCGACATTAGCAAAAGGGTGGGGAAGCAAATATGGCAAAACGCTAACAAACAGACTTAACAAATTTGAGGTGTATGGGTTAAATCAAAGGAGTGTGTTGCATGTTATTTTGTGTACTTCTTGTTGAAATATCTCATAATTTAAAAACACACCAGAGTGAACCTTGAAAACAGTATGCTAAGGGAAACAGCCAGATAAAAAATAAAGAGAGACAAATATTGTATGGTTCCATTTACATGAGGTACCTACAGTAGAAATTCATAGAAACAGAAAGTAGAATAGTGGTTACCAGGGGCTGGGGGGAAGGATGATGGGGAATCATTGTCTAATGAGCGCAGAACTTCAGTTTGGGGAGATGAAAAAGTTCTGGAGTTGGATGATGGTGATGTTATACTGCAGTGTGGATGTACTTCATGCCACTGAACTGGGTGCTTGAAAATGGTTAGAATGGCCCTGGCTGGTGTGGCTCAGTGGATTGAGCACCAGCCTGCAAACCAAAGGGTCATTAGTTTGAATCCCAGTCAGGGCACATGCCTGGGTTGCAGGCCAGGTCCAGAGGCAACCATACATTGTTGTTTCTCTCCCTTTCTTTCTCCCTTCCTTCCCTTGTCTCTAAAAATACATAAAACCTTTTTTTTTAATGGTTAAAATAGTCAATTTTGTTATATATTTTACTGCAGTAAAAATAAATAAAAGTAATCCAGAATAGGCAAATCTATAGAGACAGAAAGTAGATAGATTAGTGGTTGCCTAGGACTGAGGAGGATGTTGGGAGAATTGGGGGTCATGGCCAATGAATACAGGGTTTCTTTTTGTAGCAATGAAAATGTGGTAATGAAAATGTTATGAAATTGATTGTGGTCATGGATGCACAACTCTGTGAATATACTAGATACCATTTATTGAATGCTTTCAATGAGTGAAGTGTATGGTGTTCAAATAATGCTGTTCAAAAAAAAAAAAAACAAAAAAAAATCTAAAGCAAGAAATCCTTTTGATGTTGGCTACTCTAATACAAGCCATGGTCTGTCTGGTCTGAACCTGGCTCTGACATAAGTGTCACGGAGTCAGTCATCAGGAGCCCCAAGGATTCTCTGCCCTGCCACCCTGTGACGTGGGAAGGAGCCCTGTCAGCCTGACTCCTAGGGCTGGAGCCCTTGCCACATGTACAGGCTCTGGGAAGGAAGCAGAGTCATAGCCTCCGCAGAATGAGGTTAATGAGAATGCTGCAGACTCCAGGGGCTTTGAGCCTTAATTAATACTTGCAAGGCCCTCGGTGATTGTGAAATCAGAGGTTCTGTAAATATCTGCACAGCAGTGGCCTTATTAGTACCAGCGCATTACACAGGAGAAAGAAGTCAGCCTTCTGATCACTGACTTAGATCCCTGGAGAGGCTAGTCCTGGGGAGTTCAGATTAGGTGGATGCTGTCTCTCATGGCCCCTTGTTTTGCTTTCTTAGGCCACTCCTAGGGTCTGAGTGGTCTGGATTAGTATGGGGCTCGAGGGAAGAAGCCACCCTGAGCACCGTGGCCAGGCTTCCCATAGACAGTTGAAGACCTTCACTTTGGGGGTCTGAGCAGGGAAATCAAGCAGACCCCACACACAGCAGTCTTGGTAATTGTCCCTCCAGGCCTAAAGAAGGTGGAGCATTTCCTTTTCTATAAATCTCAGGACTCTAGTGAGAGCACCAGCTACCTCCCAGGCAGCCATCTCTTTTGTGTTTACGTGGCTTCTAGGGTTGAGCAAGCCAGGTTCTGCCGGGCCCTGACAGAAGGACTGGCTCTGCCCTCTAACCAGAGCAGTCTGCGGGTGTGGAACCATCCCATTTTGCCTTAGCTCTGGTCTTTTTTGACTAATGGCTCCTTCCTGGCCCCTTAAGCACCCTCCACCATCACATCACAACTCTGGGTTCTCCCAAGGCCAGATGGCACAGCCTCTCCCTCCTCTTTGTTTGGTACTGTCCTCTGGGATAAATCCTCAGACCACATCATCCTTTGGGTCATCCACCCAAGAGCACCGCACAGGGGCCTTGGAGGCCCCTGTTTATGCTAGGCATCTTGATGCTGTGCAGAAACATCCCTACCCGACAGAGCCTATCTGCCCTGGGACACTGTGGCCAGAAACCAATTTGTAAACACTGGGATAATTCTCTGGCCAAGGAGGTGGGAGGTAGAAGGAGGCCCATGTCAGGAACCAGAGTCTGTGGCTCTGGGTATTCTCAACTCTAGGGCTGAAAACACTTGAACTTAGGGACTGTGAGGCCCATGAACTTGAATATTTGCAGCCTAGGGGACTTATTTTAATCTGGATTACCCTGGATACCCTCAACCGAGGGGACCCATAGCCCCCAGTGCCCACTGAGCCCCCAGTGCCTGCTGACCGGGGGGCCTGTGATCCTGAGCCAGCTTCTGATAAGTGGTCCTCACTAACCAAACACTGATGGATATCTTTTCAAACATGGCACAGCCTTCCCCCCAACATTGAATCCTGTTTCTAGATGCTAATCCCAGCTCTCCACTTTTTTCTTGGGTATGCTACCTTCTAATACACAGAACTTGTCACCCCTGTCAGGTAGATCTAAGGATTATGAACAACATCCTCCACGTCATCCATCCCTCCCTTTCCCTCTGCCTCCTGGCTTCCTGACATCCTCAAGCTTTGCCAGAATATTATTTATCTCTTTCCTTATCCAGGGCCTGTCAAGCCAGATGGGTTGGAGGCCAGAATGCAATGGCCTCCTGCCAGATACCCCATCAGGGCTGATGTAGCTCTCTTCCACAGCCTTCTCAGGGAAGTAGTATAGTGTCATGGTTAGACCTATTGGCACTGGTGACAGCTTCCTGGATTCACACCCTGTCTCTACCTCTTACCTGCTGGGTGATACTAGACAAGTTGCTTAACCTTTCTATGCATCACTTATAAAATAAGGGCAATCATAATACTATTGCACAGGGTTGTTGTGAGGATTGAATGAAATCATTTGTGGGAGGTGCTGGGCCTGGCATATAGTGAATACCAAAGGAAGGTCAGCTGTCAATGACACCCAACCAGCCCTTTCTGAATCTCCTTGAACATCCATTGTTCACATCCAAGAATATATCCTGAGAGGATGGACAGGCATCTTACCCAAGCTAAGGTGACCCCTGTCCACAATTTTCCCTCACACCTGCCCCTAGCCTGCCACACCTGCAGAGGAAATGCTGCCCACAACAGATAGATGCTGAAACTCCTTCCCCAGAAGTTTGTGTAGCATGCCCAGAAAGCACCCCCCAGCCCCACTGACTACCCCACGCCTCACCCAGCTGCCTCCCAGGGCCCAGTGTAGCACAGTGAGGCTGCTTAATGAGAGGGTACTTGCCTCTGCCTAATCAGACCATCTTAAGGACAATTTGGAGAGGCTGGCTTTCTCCTATTTATAGTTAAACTTCTCTGCCATTATAACCCATCTCTAATTTGAGATCTCTTTTATTATGTTTTCTTTATGTTCTCTTCATGTGCATGAGTGGAAAAATAAATGAAAGGAAAATCACAGTGTGGTGGTTAGGAAAAACTGCCAGAGGGAATGGCAGGCTTCATGTTCACTGCCTTAGTGGCATGTCTGGGGTGTCCTGGGGCATCAGAACAAGGCATGGCCTTTCCCAGGCATGGTTATATATGTTGTTAATGGGGCAAGCACCCCATTCTGACTGTAGAAAGAGACTAGAGTTTGAATCCAGGCTTTGTCATTTGCTCCCTTGCTGCCCTTGGGTAGGTCCTACCTCTCTAGACCTTAACCTGTCTTACCTTTAAAATAGAATAATAGGCCACTCAGCTTCCCAGTGGACTACAGTGCACACAGCTCCCTTGGAGGTGACAAAGGACAGCTTAGCAGCAAGAGCGGGATAGGCTGAAGCCCAGTTCTGTCCTGCCCTAGGTGCCCAAGACCCTAAACCTTTTGGAGGCCAGAGAACAACAGCCCCTTCCCATTTTAGCAATGAGGACTGCCCAGGGAGGTGAGGGAGCCCAGTAAGACAAGTCCAAGATGAGAAAAGCAATCCTTTCTGGGATGGGGACTATCCCATAGCCTCCCGTGGAGAGGCAGGAGTTAACATGGTCACAGTGGGCCACCCACTTGCAGCCACAGATATCCCAGTGCATGAGTCCAGTTTAGGAGTGTGGCTGAGAACTTCTCACTGTGGGGCAAGGCCTGACTTATTTCAAGCTGGGTGGAATAAAGGGCTTCATGTTTCTGTGGTCTGTGGTTTGTACACATGGTGAGGCTGTGGTGGGTGGGCCAAGCTTTTGGCCCTCATCTGAACTCCTGTGAGTCAGCTTGCCTGCAGGGGTACCCATTCTCCACCCCAAAGGTTTGGCATGACTCCCACCTGGCCAACTAGACAGGGTAGGCCCATCCATAGGCCCCCACCTGAGGCACTTAGACAGGGCAGGGCAGATGCTAGGGGTTAGTAGGGTAGCCAAAGTTATGTCTACAGGCTGTAGCTGAGTCAAGGTCACTCACCCCTACAGGGTTAAATGAATTAAATATGAAACACTTAGAATCATGACTGATACTTTGAAGTTTCTTTGTGACCCAGCCCTGCCTCTTTGTCAGCCAGCAGGACAGTCACCTATGATGCTGTACCCTGCAATGGACAGGGAATGAAGGATCCCTGCCTCATGGCAGGCATGAGGCCAGGGCAGGTTGCCAGCTGCAGTGGCTCCTGCAGGGTGGTGGGCACATGTAGGATTTAAGACCCCTTCTCCATCTGACTTCTCAGTCCACTTTCCTTTGCAGAAAAGGGCCTCGGCAAGTCTTTGGCTTCCCCATGACCCTTGCCCTATGGGTTCAAGTCAGTGTGTACCATGTCTTGAACCCTGCCATGTGCCAATCAGGACACTAAGTAACCCTCTGGCACTTAGGGTTTTCCTCCCCATGCCCTGGGAAAAGTGTGCCTGGATACCTGCGGAGACACACCTGGTGTCCTCTAATGATGTACTGTCCCATCGGTTATCAGGTTTGTCTGTCAAAAGACCCAGGACTGAGCAGCCCAGTGCCCTGGCCCCAGAACAAACTTGGATTCCAGTTCCAGCTGCTTAACCACCCAGATGTGTGGCCCCCAATACGTCACTAGGTTTTTCAGATGCAGTCTCCTCATTGGCCATGTGAGGGTGAAGATTGCAACCTCAAGAACCATTGGAGGGTTGGGCGGGGGAACAAGTGGGAAGACACAGTCTGGGGGCCGCCATGCAGGAGGGAGGTGCTCAGCTCCTCCCACAGGTCCTCAGTGACTCACTGGGGTAGCAGTGACAAACATTGCATGGCCTGCTAGTTTCAGTTCCTTAATTTATCTCCAGTCCACCCTCTCCTTGTCTTACCCATCACCTTTGTCCTTTTTCAGGTCTCTTGAGGCCTCTTTTCTGATCCCTCCAGTCAGTTCTCCATGCTCAGAATGAACTTTAGAACATATGAATCAGAGCACGGCACTCCCTGCCCATATCTATGGCTCCCTGCTGTCCTCAGGGCAAAGTTCAGATTGACTTCACCCATTAGGCCAATGTGATCTATCCCTGCTTGCTACTCGTCACCACTTCCACAACTGCCCCAGCATTTGTATGCAAGAGTTGCACGGAGTGACTTATTCCCTGGATATGCCTTGCACTTTGTATTTCCAGCTTTCCTGTTTATGGAATGAGCTGGATTTGGCCTCTGTAAACCCCCTCTCCCTCCTACTCCCACCTCCACCTATTAGAAAAACTCTCAGACAAGATCAGAATCTTTTTCAGCCACCATCACATCATCAAATAGCTATCCTATTTAAACCTTACCCTACCTCAACGTGAAGCCTGTAATGGGGACAGGAGGTTGTAGGGTACCTGTCTTTTCTCTCTTACTCCAGCTCATTCTCCATTTGCTGCCTACTCTGTGGTACATCTCTCTGGAGATGGACTAGAGTTGGGGAACCAGATGGAGAGGGAAACATGAGGCCCAAGAACGGCTTTCTTGACAGTAGGGCTAAGATCTGACATCCTGGCATTCTATATGGCAGATGTATAACTTCTGGATCTTTCTAAATTGAGCTCTTTCATGAGTTCCTTAGAGATCCTCCTCATTCCCTCCCCACTAGGAACTTCCAAATGTAGTTCTCTGGCATGGGGTTCATGGCTTCTTAAGACCTACCCCAGTCTCTTTCTGTCATTGCCCCCTCATCTGGAAAGAAGCTCTCTTGAACAGGATCCCTTTATGATGACCCCAGGCTAGGACCCTTCAGTTGGGAGTTTGTGGGTGAGTGTGAAGCCCACTCCCTATAGGCACCTGTAAGCCATGGAGAAAAGTTTGGATGTTAGTATCCTAAGAATGTGGGAACCCCCTGGAGGGTTTGAAGCAGGGCAATGACGTGATAAATGTCTACTGCAATGGTCCAAAAGATGATGGTGTTTTTCCTAGAATGAGAGTTATGGAGGATAGGAATTGACCATACTGCAGGTGAAGCTGATGGATATGCTGCTGGTTTGGATGTGAGGGGCAATGAAAGGAAAAGAGTCCAGTTTTGGGCTTTAGTAACTGAGTGAACAGAGGTGCTGATCACTGAGAAGGGGAAGTTTGGGGTAGGGTAGGCTGAGGGGGCCAAAAGTTGAGGGTTCAGTCTTGGCATGCAACATTTGAGATGCCTGTCTGATACCAAGGAGGCAGATAGATAAATGCAAGGTTTTTATCTGCCCATATGGTGCCTTTGTACAAATGATAGAAAGGCATCCTTTCCTTCAGGTGAGTGCAGGCTTGTCCCAGGGCACATGGCTTGGTGAACAGAGCACAGATGGACCTCAGCCCCATAAGCCCCTTTGGCCATGCACTCTTGTGCAGTGAACAAACTATACGACTCTGCATAGTAGCCCTGGATGTGCAAATCTGGAGCTAAGGGGGTATTTGGGACTGGGGAAGAGCCATTAGCTCATAGGATATTGATTTGGATATAGAACTCTCCCCACCCCAGACAAAGTAGGGAGGAAGGACGAGAAGGACCAAGGTGGGCTGAGAGTCCTTCCTTTTCAGGACCAGAGCTTTCCTTCTCTTTCTGCAGGTGAAGTCCTCCTGCTTCTCTGCAGGGCTGAGTAGCTGTGGGCCCCTCAGTCTTGTCTTGTCCTAGGGAGCAACACACAGGCATGGAGTGAGGAAGTCTTGTTCCCTCTCTCCTATCACTTTCCATCCTTCCCACCATGTTAATCCCTGTCACCATGCTAACGGCCATAGTGTTGCCAGAGTAGCCCACAGCCAGGGTAAGCACCAAGCAGGGGGAGGGACCTTGAGATCTGACAAGAGTGCCCCTTACAACCTAACAGTGGAGAAATAGGAATAGTCCACCAGGCCATAAAGACCATAATGGCTGAAAGAAGCAAGCAACCAAGTGTTTGATAGAGGTGTGCTTGGCATTAGACTGCCTAGGTTCAAAGCCCAGGGCCAGTTCCTACCAGTGGGGTGACCTCTGCAAATCCGTCAGCAGTTTTAAACCTCAGTGTACCTCGAAAAATGGAGCTGATAATAGTATCTACCTCCTAGGGCTATGGTAAGAAATGAGTGAGTTCTTTCACATAAAGCAAATAGAACAGCACTTCAAATTGTAAGCACCCAACCAGTCAAACATATGTGTATATAGTGCGGTTTGGAAAAGCCCTTCCCAGTAGGATCCCAAAGCTCCCTGTTAGTTGCTGACCAAAGCAGGCAGGAGGGGAAGTGGCCTTGCTAAGTCAGTAAAGCTCTGAAGCTTGTTCCTGCCTCCCCAGATTGGGGTCTCAAGGAGTCACATCCCCAGAGCCTTGTGGAGGTCAGGCTTGGGTCATGGCAGCAAAATGAGGGACTCTCCACTTTGCAAAGCCTTCTAGGGAAGGCAATTTCAGCATCTGACCCAGCATTACACAGCCCCTACCCTTGTATGTTGGATTATGCCCCGGTCTTACAGATGAACACTGTTCTGTCTTCAGAGTAAAACAGAAGTAAGCTCAGGGTGGAACATTTTGTGCTGCCACCCCCAGACCTTCTCTTCAGCCTCCAAGGGTCCTGAACCCCTTTAGCAATCTGATGAGGGAGTGCCTTTAGACTTTTTTCAGAAAAAAAAAATCACCCAGATGCATATGCCCACAAGCCAAATTTAGCAAGATTCCTCATCTTTCAGGAAAAGTGCCTGTTATAAATTGATGGTTAAGCTGATGCGGTCTAGAGTTGAGTTTCCTGATTCCAATGCTGAGTCTACTATTTACTGACCCTGAGACCTTAAACAAATCATATAACTTTCCTAAACCTTGGTTTATCTTATCCTTAAAATGAAAGCAGCAATAGTGGTTCCTTCATAAGATTTTGAAAGGTTAAATGTAGGGTGACCAACTTGTCCCTGTTTTGTACTTTCCCATTTCCACAGTGAAAGTCCTGCTTCCAAGGAAACCCCTCAGTTATTGATGAACTAGGACTGTTGGTCCCCTTAGTAAATAACATAATGCCCAGAAAGCAATCAGCCAAGCTCAGGCAGCTCATCCAGGTTCCACCACTGTTAGCTGATACTACTGGTCTTTTCCTTAATTAATCAATCTGATAGGAATGTTTCCCTAGGGATCAGGAGCCCAGGACTTGGTTTACCACTCAGTCCTATGCTGCTCTAATGACTTCCTGGGCAACTCTCCAGCTTCCCTGGGCCTCAGTTTGCTCACCACATCAAACAAGGGAGATGAGCTTGAGAATCACTGGGGATTCTTCCCATAAAGCTATGACATTTCTCCAGGGATACCCTCCAAGTACCTGATAAGGCAGCCAGTTAAGCATTTACTGACTTGACATGTCGATGAGCAAAGCCCACATGTGCTCTAGCAACAGTCACCCCAGGCTGAAGTCTGGATTGGAAATTTCATTTGTACCTTGATAGTGATGTTTTATCTACAGCTAGGACTTATTTGGCTCCTAAGAAATCTTGACCGAGGTATTGGGGGTGGGGGAGTTGCAAGCTCCAATTGCCTAGCAGCTTCTCAGACATTGCTGAGGGGGTTACTTGGATAGGGTTCTAAACCTGCCAGATGCTGGTGGAAGTTCTGGCATAAAACATAAGAGAGAAATGTCATCTTAACTTTGTTCTGGAGTGGTGTGGTAGACTAAGTAATGGCCTCACCCTTTGAGCCAATAGATCCAGAACCTATCAATGTTACCTTATATGGCAAAGGAGATTTTGTAGATATGATTAAACTAAAGATCTTGAGATGGAGAAATTATCCTGAATTATCTAGGGGAGGGAGTCCTAACTATAGTCACAGTGTGAGGTCAAAGAAGGAAACTGGAGGGATGATGTAATGACAGAAGCAGAGGTTGGAATGGTGTACTTTGAAGGTGGAGGAAGGGGCTACAAGCCAAGGAATACAGGTGACCACCAGAAGCTGATAAGGCAAGGACTCTTCCATTAGACCTTCCAAGAGAAACCAGCCCTATCAACAGCTTGACTTTAACTCATTGAAACTGATTTTGGACTTCTGACCTCCAGAACCATAAGGGAATAAATCTGTTTTAGCCATTAAGTTTGTAGTGATTCGTTACAGCAGCAATACAAAACTAATACTGCTGGTGAGTCACAACATGGTCATATCTTAATTCAGACATTTCTCTTCCCAGTGATACCTCCTGATTAGTGTGCTGAGAGAAGTGGGAGAGAACATGGAGACCCCTTTCAGTGTGACTGTCCTGAAAATTAAGCTGCCCAGTGTTTCAGACTCTGCACCCAGAACAGAACTTGAAACATAGTAGGTGTCCCCCCAAAAAAAACATTTGCAGAGTAAATGACTATATTTCAGTCTGGTGATAAAAATCAGAGTAGCTTGGGAGGGAGAAGCAATGCCCTCTATGGGGGTCATAGATATGGACTCCCACTGAAGATCATGGGTCCCAACCCCAAGAGTATCCCTCTTCAGGTAACCCAGCTATTTCCAGACCCAAGGGGTTCAGGGACCTCACTGGATAAGTCATCTGGGAAGGGCTATTAAGTAGTTTCAACAAAAGCATTGGACACACTCAAAAATTTGTCAACTAAGACACTCCATACCACATAAGATTATTAGTGAAGTCGTCATTGTGTCTCATATTTTACTTAGTGTTGTGTGGCTCTTATTCATTTAATTCCTTTTTCTGTTTCTGGGAAAATGGAAGCAGACTTGAGAAGGCTGCAGGTCCCTCCTTTTGCTGCCCCAGCACCTGACCTGGGAATTCCCTGGCCCATAGATTGCCCTTGACATTAAATACACATCCACTCTGTAATTGTCCATAGAGATTAAATCAGTTTTTCAAATAGAAACAACAGATCATTTTACTGAAGAAAAAAATTTATTCCTCTTACTAAGAGCTCTCAAGGGAGCTAAACATTATGTCCAAGTTACTTTCTCTTTTCTTTTCTTTTTCTTTTTTTTTTTTTTAAAGATTTCATTTCACCATTTCCAGAAAGAGGGGAAGGGAGAGAGGCAGAGAGGGAGAGAGACATCAATGTATGGTTGCTTTTCACCTGCCTCCAGCCACAGACCTGACTGGAGACCTGGTTTGCAACCTTGTTATGTGCCCTTGCTGGGGAATCGAACCTGTGATCTTTGGGTTCGCAGGCCAGCGCCTTATCCACTGTGCTACCAGGCAGGGCTCTTTTCTTTTTTTTAATTGTTGTTCTTTTACAGTTGTCCCAATTTTTCCTCTATTGCTTTCCCTTGCCCCACCTACCCCTGACTTCCACAGTCAATCCCCACCATGTTGTCCATGTCCATGGGTCATTTATACATCTGACTAGACCCTTCCCCTTCTCCCCTCCCCTCTGGTCCCTGTTAGTTTGTTCTTTGTTTCCATGCTTCTTTTTTTTTTTTTTTTAATTTTATTGTTGTTGTATTACATCCATCCCCTTTTTGCTCCCCTCTGTCCCCTCTCCACCCAACCATTCCCCCCAATCCATGCTTCTTATTCTATTTTGCTTATTTGTTTGTTTTGGTCATTAAGTTACCAATTTCTTCATAAAGAAAACTGGGGAGGTATTTTTCCCTCTAAGCCTTAACATCTAAGAAAAACATGCAGGTTTGAGTTGATTAGTCACCAATTGTATGTTTATAAAAGGAAAGTGTCCAGCACACCTAACAGCAATGTGAGGGTACTTAGGGACTTGTTCTGGTTGTTAAGAGAAAAACCTGAAGTGATGCAGGGTATGTGGGGAGGGGCCTTCTCCCACTTCTGGCGGAGTTCCCACTAGTTTTGTCTTGGCTTTGTTGTGACCTGTATCTACCAGGCTGCAGACCATACACAGGGTGTGGACTTGTCCACTTGTCGGCTCTACAGAGCCCATGGCTGGGCCTAGCATAAGGTAATATTCCACAAATGCTTCCAAAACTTCACTAAATTGTCCCTGCAGCTGGGATAATGAAATACTTTATACTTTATATGACAGGCAGACACAGTTCTGTAGGTAAAACTTCCCCCTCCTCCTGGCCATCTCAGAAGTGAGTCCTGTGGAAGAGGGCATGTATCACTCTGGCCCTGGTCCTAGCCTGCTGGCTCCATTGATCCCAGAACTTTCAAGCTATCAGCTTACCCAAAACACCAGAGTCACCTGCCCCACCCCAGCAAATGGGAAGTTGGCTTTTCTGTTTTTCCTTCCCTTTGATCTCTTCCTTCCACGCATACTGATGATGGAGCACCTAGTTGGCTAGCTGATGTTCTAGGCACTGGGGACACAAGAATGGCAAGGTTCCAGCTTGGAAAGCTCTTTATTGAGGTGCACAGAGAATAAGGTTGAACTTTACTTCTCAGAGAGAGAAGGGGAGGGAGATTGATTACAAGATACACCAAGATAAGTGGACTTTTGCTATTTTCTGCCTTCTAGCATCCATTCCCTCTTCCATCAGTATTGTATTCCACATTTCAGTTGGATGTCCACCTTTCCCTTAAGCAGCCTATGGACTTCCCACCCTCTCCCAGCTACAGGGCAGGCCTTGATAGAGTTAAGCCAAGCAGCACACCCCATCCACCTGGCCACAGCAATTGGCTAAGGGGTGGACATCAGATGCAATCTGGGTCACTCAGACCATAGGGACTTTTGATGAGCCCCTGGGGAAATGTTTTCTTGATAACCTGGAGAAAAACCCACTGACTTTTCTGGACAGACAGAGTGTGACCAGGGGTTTAGAACAGCTTTGACCTTGAATGTGGCCATGCTGGGGATGAAGCCTATAGCCAAAGACAGGGAGGCCTGAGAGAATCCCAGAGTACGTGAAGCCAGTGCCCTGCCTGAGCTCGGCTGGAGCCTCAGCCACCTCTGGACTCAGGTTACATGAGCCAATTCAATCCCTTTATGTTTGTGTTAGCTTGGGTTGGGTTTTCGGTAACATGCAGATAAGATCATACTGTTAGAGAAAATCCACAAAAGTCTAACTACAGGTTTGACTCTGAAGAACTGACATGTAGTCTTATTCAAATTCATGAGTTTTATTTATTTTAAAATTTGAGATTATTTTTTTATTTAAAAAAATAAATTAAAAAAATTATTTAAAAAAAATTTTTTAAATAAAAAGATTTTTTAAAAATCTTTTAAAGGTTTTGTTAATTATTTTTAGAGAGAGGGGAAGGGAGAAAGGCAGAGAGAGAGAGAAACATCAATGTATGGTTGCCTTTCACCTGCTTCCAGCTACAGACCTGGCTGGAAACCTAGCTTGCAACCTGGTTATGTTGCCCTGGCTGGGAATTGAACCAGTGACCTTTGGGTTCGCAGGCTGGCACCCTATCCACTGTGCCACCAGCCAGGGCTGTCATAAAAGTCTTGATGGGAGAAACATACATCGGTAAGGCAGCTGCTGCCAGTTGTAGCTGGTGGAAAGAGTCCACACCCCTCCCAAGACAGGGCCTCTTTTTCATGGGGCTAATAGTAAAACCGTATGGTGGGTAGTCAGTAGACCACCAGAAAGAACAATGAATTTCTTTCTTTTTTTTTTTTTTTAATTTTATTGTTGTTGTATTACATCCATCCCTTTTTTTGCTCCCCTCTGTCCCCCTCCCCACCCACCCTTTCCCCCCAAAGTCAATCCCACCTGTTGTCCATGTCCATGGAGAACAATGAATTTCTAAATTAACAGGTAACATCTGGTAGTTATCACACTCAATACATTCATTAACTTCCTTACTGGAGTATGACATTTATGTTTGGGTGGCAGGTTTTCTAGGTGGTTAGCCAAACCTGAGACAACAGAGACTTAAACAATTACAGAGGGTTATACCTGGCTGGTGTGGCTCAGTGGATTGGCACCAGCCTGCAAACCCAAGGGTCACTGGTTCGATTTCCAGCCAGGGCACATAACCAGGTTGCAAGCCAGGTTTCCAACCAGGTCCCCAGCTGGAGGCATAGGAAAGGCAACCATACATTGATGTTTCTCTCCCTTTCTTCCTCCTGCCCTGCTCCTCTCTCTACAAATAATGAATAAAATCTTAAAAAACAAAACAAAACAATTACAGAGGGTTAAGCAGAGCCCAACATTTCCCAGGTACCTTTGCTGCTGGAACCATAGTGCATCTCTAAGCGAGTTCCCCTATAATACTAGCTGATCTCACTCATGAGTATTTCAAATCAGGTTGCAAGTTCTAGACTAAGGCAGCCTGGATTCAGGGGAAGGAGGAGCAGGTGACCCATACAGCCTTGCACTCCCAGTCCAAGAGAAATGAGAAAGTGACCACAGTACAAGCAGAGGAGCTTAGTGGCAGCAAGCTTGGTGAGGGGAGAGCTGGTCCCTTGCCCCAGCCTTGGCAGGCAGCTCCCTTAGTTTAACTAACTGCATCTGACTGGTAAGTCCGGAGTGAGGTCCACTTAAAGATATCAGAGCAACTGCCACTTCAAAGCAGGAACAATGTGTGTAGGTGGGTGGAGAGGAGGTGGGTAATTATTTGGGGAAAATAGTTTTCTTGATATTTTTCTGGAAATGTGCATGGAGTAGAGGGAGCAGCAGGGGAGATTACAGGAAGGTGTCATCTCTCCTTAATAGAGGGTGTGCACTGTGTCTGTACAAAGAGGCATAGAGATAGAGGGTAGATAAGCACTTTGCATGCTTATCTGACCACAGCACCCTTTTCCAGGGAGCATCTGAGACTCCATGGGATACCCCTGAACTTGGGATTTCATTCATGGCTAGCTACAGGATTGGTTGGGAATAACTGAGTTCTCCTTTTGTGACTGGCTCTTCCTCATGACCAGTGGGCTGAGTGCCATTTGCATGTCCTGTCTGGACTTTTCATGCTCTGGGCCAGGGCAAGTCTTACCTAGCAGGGGAGGGGCTGCAATGTGCTGGGGAGAGCTCAGAGCTCCACAGGACATCTCTTTGCCCTTTTATGGATCTGCCCACACATTCCTTCTACCCTGCATGTCTTGAGTGGCAGGGGGATACCACTGAATTTTGAGAAGCAGCTCTGAGGTTGTGAAAGTTGGATGCCAATAATTATCCAGCTATGAATAAACGGAACATTTCTTATGAATATTTGAGGATATTGCACTCCCAGGTTACACACTGAGAGTATTATTTGAGCAATGGTTGGCTGTAGAGCTGGAAATGCAAACATCTTTTCATTGCTCCCTCCTGGAGCACTTAGAATATTTTATGGGATTCAAAAGAAAAGAAGTTTCAGTTGAGAAAGAAAAAAGAAAGAAAGAAAGAACCCTGGAAGCAAAGTCAGTTCCTAATACTTCTAAATAGCTGTAAATCAAAAATGAGAATCGTGACCACTTTACTTAATTGTGGTGGGTTTGTGATGTATTTTCTCTATGGGTTAGGAAAGCAATTACCATCAAACAACCTACTTGTGCCTCTGTTCTGATAAAATGTTCCCTCTAATGGGGCCGACATGCCAAGCAGTGGGCCTTTTAAAGCACTTAATGCTTCCAGAAGCGTCCTCACGTGTTGGGCTCCTCCGAATGCACTGAGAGCCCTGACTGGCTCTCTCTGAGGCTCTGTCATGATACAGAGCACTCTTAATAGGAAATAGGTCTTTGGAAGCAGTGGCCGAGTGAGGTCTCTATTGCTTTTGGGACCTGTCCAGCCTTCCACCCTTATACCCTTGGTCACCCCATCCTGTCCTTCCATCCTCTGAAGTCTCATAACATGCCCCCTCCCCATCTGCAGTTCTCCTACCTTGTAAAACGGACCATCGTCCATAGATAACTGCTCAGCCTCTCCTTCCATCTCCTGCTTTGAATCTGTCCACTCCCACCACTGCTTCTCCACAGTCCCTGGGGTTGCAATTCATTCTCCAGACCTTCATCCAAATGCTCCTGAAGATCATGGCTCCCATGCCCTTGAACACACACCCTCAGTCTCTGAGGCTCATGCATATTGTCTTTCCCAGCCCTTGCTCTGGGCCCTAGCTCACCCCTTCTCATGTCAGAGGTCATCAGCTCCTGTAACTTTTACAAGGTGTGAACAATCCATCCCACCAGTCCAGGTCACAAGCTCCGTTAATGCCCCCTCCAGTTTCTGTCACTTCCAGACCCACCCTGTGGTTTTGGTCATCTCTATCTAAACAGCACTCTGTATCTTTGTCACCCTCTGCCCCATGGAGACCCCTGGCCCACAGACCCAAGAGGGTTTTGTGCCCCTTCATATCTGGCTGGGGCCCTAAGACCCTGACCCTCCCTCTTGGGCCCCTGAATTCCATCATCTCCATCCCTCTCCCCAAGGGTGCTATCAGTGGCCCCTTCCTGGGTGGGGGGCTGCTGCCTGGTGACCCTAGCCAGCTGCTAGTCTGGGGGAGAATCCTGACCCTGCAGCCTCCGTCTCCCTTACCCACCTGGGGTTCTGTCCCCACTTTCTAGGGTCACAGCAAACTGCTGGTGAAGACGTGTTAATGGGCAAAGTTCTTCCAAGTAAAATAACCAGGACTTCATCTCCCCTCCCTCCAATCCCGAATTGTGGGCAGCCAGCAGGGGACGTCCTCCAAGACCCTCAGGGATGGGGCATTCTCGCTTACTTCCTCAGGGTTTCGTGGGCACGATGGGCTGTGGCACCATCAAACACGGGTTCAGAAGGTCCAGGTGGGACAAAGCAAGGACTGAACGGAAAGGCTGCAGTCCTTAAACTGCGCGTTCAGCCTCCTGCACCGGACCCCTCACCATCCTTGAGAAGTGGGGAGAGGATCTGGGACAAATGAGACAAACACAGGTGGACCTGGGTTGCGGCTTGGGTCGGAGTTCTCCATCCCACGGGCAGCCTCGTCCCGGCAGCGTGGGCCCCGGGCGCCCCCTGGAGGCCGTCCGGGCTGCGTTCCCGCGGCACAGAGGTCCCGGTCAACAACTTCCTATCAACCAGAAAAATAACCCCTATAAAAATAGACAAAGGACAGGTACAGACACTTGAAACTCAAATGCCCAGTAAAACGTAAAGCTGATGTTTACATAGGCAGGATCTCTTGCAGGGCTATCAACTTTAAATCTCGTGACACTACTAGGGAGGGGGGCAAAGTATTCCCATTTTACTGATGAGTGAACTGAGGCACAGGAGGCTAAGTGACTTGCTCAAGCCCACACAGTAATGGCAGGGGAATGAAAAATGTACACTCTGGCTAAATACCAAAGTGTAAATTAATATGATTCATTCAATAGTTTATTTCACAAGTATTTATCAGATGCTACTGTGAGCCAGGTCCTGTTCTAGGTTCAGGGGAAGAAACACCAAAACACAAAGCTTACATTCCAGTGGAGTTAGACAACAAACACATAACCATATTCTATAGCAGGTGGTATAAGTGCCTTGAGAAGGGGACACTTGAGCCTGGAGCTAAGGAATGAGGGATGGAGCCTTGTGGTTGTCTGTGGGAAGAGCATTCCAGGCAAAGGGCAAAGCCCCTGAGGTCAGTACAGGAGGTGGCAAGCTATTGTCCAGCTACTAATGATCCCTTGCCTGGGCCCAGGGTCATGCCAGGTGTTCAGGGAAGACGGAATGCCTGCTAACCATTAAGTGGGCACAACACCTGCCTTTGCCCTGGGCATTCCCTCACTTCCCTGCAATTTGCCACAGGTGACATCTGTCCCCATGAGGAGAGAATGCGACCATCTAGGACAATGGAAAGGAAAGCCCCACTAATATTTGGGTTAGGATAACTGATCCAGATTCCTGGGCTCTGGGCTGAGATTGCAACAAAATTAAGCCCTATTAAATGCATTGAGACATGTTTGATTATTGGGAGGACCATCTCATCTAACCCATATCCTAGCCTCCAAAAGTCAGCCTACACAGAGTCCGCAGGGAATTCCTGGTGTGTACATTTGCAGCTACCAGTGGGCCCTGGGGATCCTGGGTGCCCTGGTCTCCATGGTCCTCTGCATGACTAGGTCTTGAAGGCACCTAGAATTCATAGTGAACTTCCCTTCTGTGAGTTCCCTGTCTGTTAACCTGGGTAGGAAGGCTGGGCCATGACTCTGGTCTTGCATGGCCTCCTTTCACCAAAGACAAAAGCCTAGAGTAATACCAGAGGGATATCAGATAGCCCTAGAGGAGGCAAACCCAATTCTTTCCCAATGCCTATCACCTTCTTGGTGTGACCAGAAAGCCATCGTCTTCCCCCACTGTTTTGATCTCATTGCATCTGTTTGAAATTGGATGAATCACTTCCTAAAACCTGCTTATGCTTCACAGTAAACTGCCCCTTTGTTCAGTGCTGAAAAACTTGTATTGATTCTTGTGTCCTCTGGGGCTCTTTGAGTTTTGCTTAGACCCCCTTAAGAAGGGGTGAATCTCTTTTCAAGATAAGCAAAAACTGGGATAGCAACTGGAACAGAAGGCAGCTGAGAGTAAGGTCCACTCTGGGGGCCAGCTGGTTTCTCCATCTCTCTCCCAGAGTCAGAGCCTGTCTCCCTACCAACCACCCCTTTGTTCCCCCTTCACTCTGAGTTTCCTTTTCCTTTTCCTTACCTTCTGTTTCCTGGCCCTTTCTGCCTCCTCACATCTGAACATAGGTACTGCTGATCTGAACATCTCCTGACCCTTCCTTTCCTCCTTTCAGTGTGCACCAGCCTCTGCCTGCCTCATTGCTGCATTTCTTCATTCATGTCCCCGAGCCTGCTCATCTCTCTTATGCCAGTGCACATCATATATCTCTGAATTGGCTACTCTGGGACATGGTCCCCTTGTGGTCCAATCAGTGGGGACAAGAATGGAGGGCACTAAGGTGGCCTGTACAAAAGCCTGTCCCTTCCCCTGAGGCCCTGGGTGATGCAGGTACTACTAGTAGACTATTTGCTATGGTCCTAGATTCTTTTTGTTTGTTTGTTTGTTTTCTTTTTTGTCTTGAGTTTCATTTGTTGACCTTTATTATTGTTGTCTAGAAGCCTTTTAAGGGTCCTTAAAAATTCCTCAGGCACCAGCCTGGTTCACTGTGGAGGCTCCTACCCAGATGCCTGGCAAAGGGAGAGACATTCATGTTAAACAGTCATTTCCTCCTCCACCTTTAGTCTCACCTTTCACCAAAAAAGGGAGGGACAACCATATTTAATAAAAAGCATCCATTAGATTAGATCAATGGTCTCTGAATATTGCTTTTCTTCTAGAAACAGTATCTCTCCTGCCTTCACAGAACATGTAGTCAAAAGGAAATTGAATAAAGCCTTTAATCAGCCATAGTAGTATTTGAATCATTTAATTTAGGATTTGACAACCACAAATTACTTTATTTTTCAGGCCAGTTTTGGCCGACCAGGAGAGCTGGCCTAGTTGGACTCATGTTTAATATATCTCTTTTCTTGCTTGATCGTGGAAAGTTTGGGAAAGAGATTTTGCTGGGTCTTTTCAAACATGATAAAAAACAATCTCCCTTCACCAAGCTCTGTGGCTGTAGAGTAAACACTTGAGCTGGAGGGAGTCAGAGACATGAGGCAGGGAGCTGTCACCTCCGCAGCTTGTGCTTTTTATTCCTGGCTCCAAGTTCTCATGGCCAGGAAAACAAGTCAAATCAAATTAGATGCCAGACACATGCTGCTTATTGCAGCTCACCCTCTGCTGCCTTATACTTTTCAACACCTGCTGAAACCCTCTTACTGGAATATATGAAAGAAGAGTTTCTGATTTAAAATAACACCCATTAGACAGCCCTGACATGGCCTCTTCCAGATTCATGTTACATCACCTACGAGGTCCCAATGGAGGGTAATGCAAGACCCCTCCCTACCTTCGGAACCAGTCTGACATCACTGTGTCTGAGCCCCTGCCAGATGTATCCTCTGACCACTATGTAGATGCTGCTGGACTAAGGAAGACCCATGGGCCTTCATTCTGTCCTCATTGCAAGCAATAGCCATATATGTCTGCATGAGGAGCTGCTTTTAGGCCAGCC
Organism: Noctilio leporinus; assembly: GCA_004026585.1. Lineage (NCBI taxonomy): Eukaryota > Metazoa > Chordata > Mammalia > Chiroptera > Noctilionidae > Noctilio > Noctilio leporinus. The sequence continues at coordinate 386,073 of PVIW01000584.1, forward strand.
TGCCCATTTCCTGCATCTATTTCAAGGAAACAAAATGGCAGAAAGAAGGCTTAGGGGACAAGGGCCCATGGCCTTCTTTGGGGATATTGCCCTCTTGGAGGTATTTAGTTTCTCTCTTAGAGATGTTATGGTGTGAGAATAGAAACACCAACAGCCCAGGTTGCAAAGGGGTGCATGTCCCTGCAGGGACCCAGGAAATCCTGGGATGGAGCTAAATTTGAGAGCCCTCCAGGCTTCCTGGTAGCTAACTAATGTCAGGGAGCATCTCCCAGGTACTGGGCCTGGGCCTCCTCATCAGTCTCCTGGCTCTGTGCAACCCCCTTTCTGCAGATGGACACTTGGTTCTTGCTCCCTGCAAAACTTGAACTTACACAAACGTGGCTCTGAGTTCATCTAGTCATGGCACTGGACCTAGTAGTTCAAGAGCCACTATAATTCAAGAAGGTTCCCTGATGGCCCCTTTGTGAAGGGCTGGGAACAGAGTGCCTCATGCACCCTTGTCAAAGTCCTGGGCAGCTTAAAAGCCACTGTCCTATAGGTCAGGAGGCCCCACTGGGGACCAGTCTAAACAACAGCTGGCAGTACTTAAGAATGGGAGTGGGGATGGAGACTTGGGGGAAGGCTGCTGAAGCCCCTCATCCCACCCCCAATGGCACTACCATTGCCTGCACCCCCACCACAGCCCAAATTAAACATCACTCTGCCATTCACTCCTGTGTACCCTTGAGCCCCTTTCTTAGTTTCTGATCCTCAAAAATGGAATAGGGATAGCAACAGCCCTTCCCATCCAGGGTTGTTGTGAAAATTAAGTGACATCTGAGTTTGAGACTGTAAACTCTTTGGTAAGTAATAAAGATCATAGATCTTTCTGACCTAGATGCAACTAGAGATCATAAAAAATGTAGATGAGTGTAGGCTGGAGATACGATCTTGCTCAAGAAATACAAATATGTTTTGAATTGATACAAGAATGAAGTATGAGTACATCTCATTAAAGAAAAAAATTAAAAAAGATAATTTATGTGTAGCCTAATGACTCATAGAGTACAACCATAAAACAATCTGTCTTTGTCTTCCATTGTCCTTTAAATGTATACTGTGAAACTAATTTTTTTCCTGCCTCTGGATGAAATTTAAACTAAATCTCCACATGACCCCTTTTTTCCCCTTTGGCCTGACAGTGACTTTTGGCTTTCTTCCTTCAGGAGACTTTCTTGATCAAGCTGTAAGACGACCCCACTCTGGCTCTTTTATGGCAGCAGCCACCTCTCACCACTGGAAATATTCACTTATCCTGTTCTCTCTTGATCTCTGCACATACAAGTAGGTACTAACGTGCTACTTTCCTAGCTGCCTGGCAAAGTCATCTACTCTCCTACCTTCTGCCATTGAGATTTCTCTCATGTGAGTTGTCCTGGTTCACTGTACCCCGATAGCTCTGGAAGACATGTATTGAGCTTTTTGAGTGTCTTACAGAAGCCCTTTTCCCAAGCGTGAGGTGGGGGAAAAATATCCTTCAATATCACCCTGAGGACAGGAGAGTCACAGCCCCAAGTCTCCACATATGCCCACAAGTCCAGCATGCTGCAAATGGCCAATACATGGCAGATATCCTGGGCTTCTGATCCTGCCTCCCACTGAGAAGTTCCAAGCCCTAAGTCCCAAGGCAATCCCTAAGTGACACAGTGATTGAGAGCCAAACCAGGATTCTGCTCCAAGCCAAAGTGTGCCTTTCTGGCCTTTGCCAACTCTCTCCAGGGAAAATTATTATTTCCACCCCTGCATTATCAGTCTAAGTGGGCAGGTGCAAGGGAGAAAGGTGCCCCAGCTAGCCACAGAAACATGATGGATGTAGCAGTGTCCAAAACAAGCGCCAAATACCCTACGTTGACTGCCTTGCTGTATATTTTGCCTGTTAAGGATTTTACTAAGGAAACTCATTGAGAGAAGAATTATAGGCCCCTTACTCACTGTGACTGGAGGTGTTTCAGGAAGTGCCAGGCCTGAAGACAGAATGAAAACCATGACCCCAGGAAACAAGAGGGGAAGGCTGAAGAGAGGAAGGGTATAGATGTAGGGGGAGGAAAGACCTGAGTCAGAGTTTCATTGGAGAGAAACCTAGGGCCCAATGGTCAGGCTAGAAGCCCTGGGGGAGGAGTCTGGGTCTTGTTCTCAGAGTGGCTCAGGAGACAGATGGTCTAGAAGTCCAGGCAGTACCCTAGGAACGTCCACATTGGCAAGGCCTATCTCTGGTGATTAAATGACAGCAGATAAATTTAACTAAATGTGAGTAATGGAAACACAAAGGGGAAGTGAAGAGAAATAGAATATTTTAGCAACATAAGGAAATGAGAAGAAAATTACTTTGCACTGAAATGTCAAACTTCTGGAGGAGATATAATCTGGTCATTGCAGGCTCAGGAAAGTGGGGGAGTCTGCGGTTATTTCAAGCAAATTTTAATTCACTTTAATTTAATAACATATGGCCAAATTCTTTTGGGATAGTCTTAGGGGACAGAAATGGGAATCAGCCCTGTTACCTGGAGGTTTCTTATTTGTTTTATAATGAAAGCTGTACTTGTATTCATCCATTCATTCAGGGAGTGAATGTTAAAGCCTGGGAATTAAGAAAACAAAAGACACAGCCCTGCCTGTGTCTCCACCCAGGAGATCCTGGTCAGTTGGGAAGACAATCAGGTGAATGGAAAGTTGCAATGTAGGGCCACATTCTATACCTAACACTTGGTGCTCAGAAATTTGTAGAACAAAAATGCCTGATTGTGCCGGGGATCAGCCTGTGAACCCATGGGCCACCAGTTCAATTCTGTCACGATGCATGCCTGGGTTGTGGGCCAGGTCCCCAGGTGGGGTATGAGAGAGGCAACCACACATTCATGTTTCTCTCCCTGCCTTCCCCCTCTCTAAAAATAAATAAAACCTTTTTAAAAAACAAAAAAAAACAAAAAGCCTGGTTGAAAGGGTGGTTCCAAAAGGGTACCAGGAAAGAGGGAACACCAAGCTGGGTTTTGAAGGATAAATAGCAGTTCACTGGGTAGTAAAGTAAGTCAAAAGCAGTCCAGGGAGAAAGGACTGCATGTGACATGGTACAATGGATCACATGGTTACAATTGTGAGGCTAGAGATTTCCCAGGGAAAGGGGACACAATGAGATGAAGAAAAAGGCAAGAAAGAGATGCAGGATCAGTGGACTGCTGATGAGAAATAACACCTTCAGGAAAATGGATGTTAAAGACAAGACCTCTTAGTCCCCTCTACTCCAGCCCAAAAGCCTACTCATCCTGCAATTCAGCATCACTTTCCCCAAGGAGCCTTTCTTTCTGGCTCAGGCCGTAGTGGGTTCCTCTTCCCCATGCATGCCCCAGAACATCTTGTGCCATCAACCTTGTCACTGCCCATCTCCACCCCCAGAGTTAGGTTGTCTGTAGGCTTGCCCATCTCCCACCTGAGGCTGCCATATCCGGCTCCAGCGATGCCCCCACCACCACCACACTTGTGCCCCCTCAGGGCCAGGCTGTCCTGCTACGGGATCCCACCCCAAGGCTGGACAAGATTCATGTGGAGAAGTGGCTCCAGAAGCTGAGGTATGAATCTAGGGGTGGTCAGGGCAAGGGAAGGATGTTTTAGTTTACATCACCTCAGTATTTTGAGGTCTTTAAAGGGACTCTGGAAGTGCCCTTCTTAAGTCCCCAGGAGCCTGGCTGGAAGAAGTGGGTAATTAGGGCTATTGTGTCTAGGCTACAAAGCCAGAGAAACCTGTCCCCAGGTCAGAGAAGTCAGAATGGTTGAGAGGCGGAGTGGGAGCGGACCTGCTGAAGCCAAGGCTCAGCACAGGGTTTTTAGCAGTAGAGGGGCCAGTTCACAAACCACCCCACCCCCCTGGATCAAGCTGCCCAGAGGAACACGCTCCTCGAGCAAAAAGACGGAGCTGCAGGTGCCCAGGATGTCCGCTAGGGGGCAACAACAGAGGATAACCCAGCTGACGTGTCGCCTAGGCAACTGAGGAGGCGGAAGCTGGGTTTTCCCTAGGACAAGCCCGGGTAGGTGCTGAGAACGCCCACCTCTGACGTCCGGGAAGCTGACCATCAGTTCCAAACAAAGGCCCAGGCAGGAACAAAGGACCCAGCTGACTTGCACCTTCATGTTTTCTCACTTCTGCGCAGGTCACACCTTCGCTCCTTAAGCCAGATATAGCAGTTGTAGGGGAAACTGTGGTTTGGATCAGCCAAAACAGATTCTTCATTTTACATATGAAATAGAAACCCAAAGAAGAAAAGACACTTGCTGGAGACCACAAAACAGCAGTCCTGGAAATACCAATTAAGAGAAAATGGAAAAGAAAAGAAGAAAATAATGCAAATGACCAAAGACCAATCTTGCAATGTGGTTTTTTTAATTAACATTTTAAAATTTAAATTGTTTTAAGCCCCAGCTTTTACCTGATGACTTTTTTTTTTAAGACTTTATTTTTTTATTATTTTTAGACAGAGGGGTAGAGAGAGAGGCAGAGAGACAGCCATTTATGGTTACCTTTCACCTGCCTCCAGCCACGGACCTGGCTGGAGACCTGGTTTGCAACCTGGTTATGTGCCCTGGCTGGGGAATTGAACCTGCGACCTTTGGGTTCGCAGGCCAGCGCCTTAACCATTGTGCTACCAGCCAGGGCCAAAGCTTGCATTATTATTTTGTATATGACTGTACAATAGTAGAAACTTGTAGCAACAAGCATGTGGTGCTCAAGCCCCAGGGCTCTAAGCCTGACACCCTGGAAGCTCCAAATTCAAGGTCTTGTTTGATTGAGCAAGGGGACCTGGGAAGTCCAAGATCAGGCTGCCAACATGGTTGCATTCTATGAGAACCCTTTTTCTGGCTTGCAGAAAGCTGGCTTCTTGCTGTGTCTTTACATGGTGGACCTGTTTCTTTTTAATTATATGATTTGGGATGTTGATACTCCAGGTTTTGTGAATTTGTATCTTTCATCAGTTCTGAAAACTCTCAGCCTTTATCTTTTCAAATATAACCTCAGTCCTTTCCTTCTCTTCTAGAACCCAGTTAGATATATTATTATAGCTCTATGCTTTTTTTCATTTTCATTTCTTTGGTTTTTTGTTGATAAAGTTGTCAGGTCTACGGTTCACTGATTTTTCTTCTCAGCTGTGTCTAATCTGTTAACTATGTGTGTGAACTTTTCAATTAACTTACTGTAGTTTCCATTCATAAAAGTTATTTGGTTCTTACTAAATTCTGTTTCAGCAAAAAGGGGATGGATGTAATACAACAATAAAATTTTAAAAATAAAAAATAAAAAATAAACTTAGAATAATCATTTCAAAAAAATCTGTTTCATAATACTTTTATTTTTTAATATTTATTTTAAAATATTTACCAATTTTTTTAAAAAAGAGAATAACATCAATTTGTTGTTCCACTTATTTATGCATGCATTAGCTGATTTTTGTGCGTGCCCTAACCAGATTTCAAACCCGCAACCTTGGCATAGCAGAATGATGCTGTAACTAACTGAGCTACTCGGCCAGGGTTGCTTCATATTTTTAGACTCTTACTCTCTGTTCATTTACTCCTACTTGAGAGTATTAGAGTAACTTTTGAAACATATTAGGCATATTATTGTAAATTCTGTGCTGAGAACTCTATATTGTAGGTTGTTATGAATCTGATTATGCTATTTTTTCCTACTGTTTCATGGGTCCTTGTTTTCTACATGTGTTTTGTAACACCAGTCTGTGAGCTCCTATTTCTTAGGATCATTTTTTGGGAAGCCTGGGCCGAAGGCCAGTTCCTCCGGGCAGGATTTGTGTTCGCTTCTGCCAGATTCCTGGAAGCACCATTAGCCTGGGACCAATATATAAACTAAATCCTCAGCCTGCAGCTTTTCAGAGAACCTAGGGACTGTGAATTTAGGCTGCAGATCCACATAAGGACGAGTTTATGGTTATAGATTCTCAGAGGATGCTTTATGCCTCCTCTTCTCAATGCCAAGTTTTGAAACAGGCAATTTATCTGTGTTCACCCTTGGAGTCCCAATTTGTATTGGGGTGTGCACATATGCATGTGTATGCATGTGTGTGATACTTGGGTTTTATCACCTGTGCCTACAGACCCATGAAAAACAAATCTCTTTGGCAAATGACTTTCAGGTGAAAACTAGCTTTCAGTGTTCCAGCTACCTCTACAGGTTATCACTTTTACTTCATTTTTTCACCTCTGTGCATTCCTTATGAATTTTCCAGCTCACTAATGCATTTTTTAATCCTCACCTGATGACAACGTGTGCCCCAACTGGGGATGTGAACACAACCTGGGTATGAGCCTTGACTGGGAATCAAACCTATGACCTTTTGGTTTATGCCATGATGCTCCAACTGAGCCACACCAGCCAGGTTACCCATGCATTTTAAAAGATTTTTCAGCCCTGGCTGGTGTGGCTCAGTGGATTGAGTGCTGGCCTGCAAACCAAAGGGTCGCTGGTTTGATTCCCAGTCAGGAAATACATGCCTGGGTTGTGGGCCAGGTCCCCAGTTGGAGGTGTGTGAGAGGCAACCACACATTGATATTTCTCTCCCTCTCTGTCTTCTTCCCTTCCCTTTCTAAAAGTAAATAAATAAAATCTTTAGAAAAAAAGATTTAAAAAATATTTCACCCACCAACAAAGTTGCTTAGCCACACTGGCATAAAAGGAAGTGCATTTGTGAATTCCTTACAGGACACCTACTGACCCCTAACTTGGGACATCTGACTCCACTTCCACCTCCTCCAGTTAGTTCCACAACCCCTTACTGTTCTGAGCTGCCCCACCCCAACCCTGGGGGCCAAAGGGTTTAAGCCCAATTATTTTCCAGTTCATCATTTACTACATAAACAATGAAAACTCAGGCCACTCACCTAACTCAGCCTGCTCTCTGATTCCCCTTTACCACTGCTTGGGGAAACATTTGGGTAGTTTATAAACCCTCCCCTTCTCTGGGTGCTCTCAATGTTTGAGCGGTTTTCTTTCTCACATTCATCTTGGGAGTGGGCAGTAGAACATCACATCCCCACTAGGTGGAGGAGTTGCTGTTTTGAGGAATCCTTGCTTTTCTTTCCCATTCTAATCTCTTTATAGAGCAAAGGGGGTGGCGTTGAGGTAATGGTTAATAATAGTAGCAGGATGCCCCTGTTTGTAAGACTTGAGGGTATCTAGACCCAAGCGTTTTGCTTTTCTTTAGAATGCAGAATAATTTAATCTCAGCGCTGGGTCCTGGTTACCAATTCTGAGACAACAGGAAAAATTTCCCGTACCCCCTCATAATAGTGATTCATTGTTGCTGCTAATCCAGTGGCTCTCATGACCCTCAAAGTCCACACTCCTTATCAAAGACTCCAGAACCTTGCTTTATCAAATCATCCCAGCCTACCTGCTGGAAGCTGCAACATCGCCCTACCCCCTTTACTATCATTCCTATAGCTGAAATCAGTACCTGAAATTCTTTTTGATCTCTTTACGTTTTTATTGTCGCCAGTCGTTCACAGGGGCGCAAGCGGCTCCCCCAAAGCTGGGTCTTTTCTGTTCGATGTACTGCTGTATCCCGCCCCTAGCAACAAGTCCCTGGCACAAAAGAAGGTGCTCAGTGACTGTTACTGAAGAAGGGGACGTAAGTGTTACTAAAGCACAGCTCCGACTGGCTGGGCTCTCGCGGAAGGATGCGCCGCGTCCTCCCAGACGGCCTCTCTTACCCCGCGCGGAGGCCTCTGGGAAGTGTGGTCGTCCGCTCCCGGGGACGGGGAACCCCGCGATGCGGAAACAAGGCTCCGCGTGCGCAGGCGCACTTCCGGCTCAGCGCCGCTACTGCGGCCATTGTCCAGCCCCTGTGCGTCTCAGGGCCGCACCTCCGCACACCACAATTGGAGAGGACTGAGCTAGCAGCGGTGGCGGGAGGAGACGTTTTAAACCTTCGGTGGGCCTGAGGTCGCAAAATCGGAAACTCCAAGAGGCACTGATTCTGCAGGGCAGTGAGTGCGTGAGTCCGGACGGCACCTCCCACGAGTTTGGCGCAAGTCCCTGGGGCCGCGCCCACCACCCGGCTGGTGGGGAGGAGGGAGGACTGGGCGTGGCCAGAGGAGGGTGCCTTTAATTTGGGAGAGGGGGAGCGGCAGGCAGGCCACGCGGGGCCCAGTCGCTTCTTCGCCCTTCTCGCAGGAGAGAGAACTGAGAGACGGAGACGGGCCGGCGGGACTCGAGGGGGGTCTGCGGTTGCATCGGAGTGAACGGGCCCTCTCTTCTCTTCCCAGTCCCTGTCTGGGATCCGGCCTGGAGAGGCAGGAATGGCCCCGAGGCCTCCGACAGCCGCGCCCCAGGTGAGCAGCAAGGACCTTTCTACCCTGGGGTGTTCCATCCAACGAGGCTCATGGGGCATGTTCGGAGCATTGTTCTCTTCCTAGCGCGGTAGCCCCCTTAGAGCCTCCTAGCCAGGGGAAACCCAAGGTGTCCAGAGCTCGGGGAAGGAGGGGACCAGGGCCATGCGGTCTCCTGGGAGAAGTTGAGGATGGATGTTTTGGAAAGTGTCATTGTTGAGAATTCTGAGGGTCAAGCCAATTCCTTGAACCGTTGTCAATAAGGCATGGAGCATGTGGGGTGTACAGGAGGATGTGGCTGTCTGGGTGAAGGAAAGGAGTCAAGCTTCCAATCCAGGAAACAGAGGCTTTATTAAGGGTCCTAAAAAGCCTGGTCTGGATTTGCCAGGAAGAGGCTGGAGGTGGATTTTCTTGGCCAAGGGCGAGAGTGGGAGGGCTGGGAACCAAGGAGGACTTGTCACAAAGATTTTCATGTAATTTTCTGCTTTAACCAAGGTATAAAAAGTGCACATCCCAGATGTCCAGTCTTCAGTGTAATTAATATGAAGCTGATTTGTGAACCTGTTTATTCTTGTGAGGGAGAAGGCATTTTCTAGAAGCATCACAACTCTGAATTTTCCACTGATTTACATGGAGTACCGGTGAAAATGTAACGAGGTCCAGATGGTATTTTAATCCACGCTCGCTTTAGAATTAAGGGAAAATCATACTCTTAATTGCTATGTGTGCGAGATAAGATCAATCTAGACAAAAATACTCCTTTAAAAGCAAGTTACAGTAAATTAAACACACACCATATAAAATGATGTAAAATGTTTTTATATCTTTTACTTCCTGTTACATGTTTTTGTTTTACAGAAGTGAGCCTTAAGGAGTAAGATGAGTAATGATACTAAAGTAAGAGTTATTTGGTTTGAGGTGTGCCAGAGCAACTCACTGTTAGTTAGCACCCTTCTGTACAAAGTTTTGTCTCAATAGGCTGTGAGAATTAGGATGGCATAACACCTCTTGGGGGTGTTGATCCTTTCCATAGAGGTGGGTTGCCTTTTTTAATGGTAAAAGTGGCTTGTGTTCTGAGCAGTGAGTTTTAGGGATTGCTTTAAGCTTCACTTTTCAAGTTATGTTCCCCAAACAGTCTGGTTCACTTATGCTATTCTCGTGGAATGGCTCTATAGTCCCTTGGGTTACATAACTTGGGCTGAAGGACAGAACAAATTAGTGAATTTACAAAAGGGGCTTTTTAAGCAGAAATTTCCTTCTGTCATTGGTTCCCCTTCCCTGAGCATGGCCCTCTACAATGCAGGAGATGAGTAATTGAGTCATGTGACTGCTTATCCAGGAAGTTAATTAATGGGGGAAGCTAACCATGCAGAAATAAGAGCACAGGAAGGATAGTGTTGCACTGGCTGGTGGCACAGTAGATAGGGCGCCTGCCTGCAAACCCAGGGGTCACTGGTTCGATTCCCCAACCAGGGCACATGGCCAGGGTGCAGGCTGGATCTCTGGTGGGGTCTGTGGCTAGGGGTGGGTAAGGGCAACTGTGCTTTGATGTTACTTTCCCTCTCTGCTTCTCTTCCTTCCTCTCTTTGTGTAAATAATAAAAAAATAAATAATTGATTTTTAAAAATTTAAAGGTTAAAAAAAAGATAGTGTTAATGTTGTTGCAGAAATCCAGAAGCTGCTGTGAGTACAGAGAGTGAGGAGGAAGTTCTGCTTGTGGGAAAGTCCATGGAGGCACCTTTGAATAGGAGCAGAGTCTAAGGTGAAATTGAAAGGGGTGAGGATAAGAGCTGATTGATGGTGGGCCAGGGAAGTTGGGCGTTTTCATGAAAACTTTGTCCTGTGTGTTAGAGGGTGTGGGCTGTAGGCAGTGGGTAGATGAGAATAGAAGGGAGTTTGGACTTCTTTCTTTTGGCCTTGGTAACCCATTTATTTGTCAGTAGTCATTCAGCAGATAGTCACCGAACCCTTATGCTGTATTAAAACACTTTTCTAAATGTCTTGGATACATTAATGAACAAAATTTATAAAGGTTTCTGCTTTTGTGGAGCTTACATCCTAGAAGGAGTAAACAGAAAAATTTCCTAGAAGGTGACAGTACTTTAGAAAAATAATTAAAAGTAGAGAAAGGCAAGGAGGATTGAGTGGCAGATGTGGTGGGGGGTGAGAATTGCGGTTTGAGTGTAGTTTTAAAGGGTGGCTAGGTAAGCCTTATGCTCATTGGCGATATAGGAGCAGATTTGAAGGAAGTCTGGGGAAGAGTTCTTTTGGAAACAGTAGGATGTGTGTCTGGTGTGCGTAGGGAGCAGCAAGGAGCTTAGTATATTAAGCCAATGTTTTTGAGCAGGGAGCTAGTATGGCTTCTTCCTAGTTTTAAAGATTGTTATGAATTCTGTTGTGAAGTGTTGGAGCTTGAATTTAAAAGTCACACCCTGGCTGGTATGGCTGAGTGTATTGAGCACAGGCCTGCGAACCTAAAGGTCACTGTTCAATTCCCAGTCAGGGCACAGGCCTGGGTTGCAGACCAGGTCCCCATTTGGAGGAGCACCAGAGGCAACCACACATTGATGTTTCTCTCCCTCTCTTTCTCCTTCCCTTCCCCGCTCTCTAAAAATAAATCCTTTTTTTTTTTTTTTTTTTTTTTTTTTAAGGAAAGTCATAGCTCCCTTGGAGGGGTGTTTTGATGGTGTGATGTTCCCCTAGGGCTTGGCTAACAAATACCTGAAGTGGCCCAAAGTGGGAGTGGAATGGGAGCTGAGATGGGTGAAGGGGGAAACCCTGAAAACCCTCAGGATCTGTAGGATCATTAGTAGCTATATCTATATAAACACTATGTATTCTTTTCCTACTTAAATGTGTACTACATGTTTAAGAATAAAAAAGTTTTTACCAGTCTTAAGAGTTGAAGCCACCAGGACAGTAAGAAATGGGAGAAGTTTAAAAGAAAGAAATTGCAGGTGAAGACCAGGTTTCTTGGTGTTCTACCTTGAAGGGGAGGAAGTGGAAAGGGACTGGGCTCATCTCTGTTGATTCCACATTCCAAGATCTGGTTAGATCATCAAGATGAACAGGCCCAGCAAAAGCAGATTGGGTCACCCGAACTCACTGTGTCCCTGGGCCACCAGGAGAAGCCAAGGCACTTGCTGAACTAGGTAAGGATATTTGCAGTCAGGGATGTTCAACCTCCCTCTGTCCGGAAGTCCCTTTTCTCAGCTTCCTCCTAACTGACTGGAGCTGGTCTTAAGCCTCAGCTCAGACACTCCTTAATACTGGGTATGGTCAGGTGTTCTTCCTTGCGAATTCTCACAGCACCTGTGCGCACTAGTCATAGTACTGTTCCTATCCACTGTGCCACCAGCCAGAACCTGTGAATTTTTTTTTCATCTTCAAAATGACTCCTCATTTTCTTCTAGCAACAGCTACTCAGACTTTGTTCACTCTGACATTTTTGGAGTGCCTGCTCTGTGCCAGGCAATGGTTCTTAACCAGGGTCACATTTCAGAACCAGTCAAGGAAAGATACCTGCTCCCCTAGGGGTAGTAGTAAGACTTCAATGAGGAAATTTAGTGAGAAGGTGCATATACATGATTCAGCTCACGACCTGGCCTGTGCTGAATGTTTAATAATATATAATATGTTAGCAATTGCTTGTGTGTAGTGAATCACCTGGGGAGCTTTAAAAAGTTGTTTAAAGTGCTTACAGCTCTTTATTAATTTGTCCTGTAGGCATTCACTGGAGTACTTCTCCTTCCGCCCCACCCCCACACAAAAAAAAGACAAAGAAAGAAGGAAGGAATGTTGTTTGGCAGGGCCCTCCGAGCATGGGCTGTTTTTTAAACATTGTGGATAATTTCAGCATACCGGTTCTGACATACTAAAATGAAAAGGCATTTGATAAATTGCTGAGGGAGAAAATCATGAATAAACAGTTACCATTCTGAAATGGAGATGTGGACCAAATGCTGAAGAGGGTAGGGGAAGATGAAGGATCTGGAAAGCTTCAGAGGGGAAGAGAACTGGTTCTAGAAGGATGATTAGGAATTTCTCCTGTAGAACTCAGGGAAGAAAGTACATGATATGGTCAGAATGGTACATACAAAACACAATGATGTAATAAGGCCAAGATTCCACATGATGGAAGCATGTGGTGTATGGCAGGAGGCAAAGTTTGAGAGAAAGGTGATTCAATAGCTTAAAGAGAATGGCCTCAGGTGGAGATTTGGAACAATGTTGTCTGAAACAGATACAAGCTGCAAGTGTAATTTTACATTTTCTAGTAGCCATAATGTAGAAAGATACAGGTGAAATGTATTTTTGTAGTACGGATTATATAACCCAATTTTGCCAAAATATTTCTTTGTGAATCAATCATTTAAAATTATTAAGGAGGTATTTTACTTTTTTTAGGTACTAAGTCTTTGAAATCCAGTATGTATTTTACACTTACTGTACATCCAATTTGGACTAGCCACATTGCAAGAGCTTAGGAGCCACATATGGCTAGTGGTTTGCTGTATGAATGTAGATCTAGGCAGAAATACCTGTCTTAATGGCATTTTTGGCAGGGGAGAATTTGAGCTAGATATGAAAGAGGAAGAGGAGGGACTGAATATAGGTGAAATTTATGAGGCTCTTAGTGATTCCAGGACATAAAGGAAAAAATGTAGAGTCTAAATTTCCAATTGGACTACTGTAGATGATGATGCCATTAGTCTATATAGGTCATTTGTGTATGTGTGTAAAGGCTAATAGTAATTTTCTTCTCTCTGTACTCAATTGTTAGGTCTATTATTGGTCTGGTATCAGAGAACACCAAGTACTTGAGTGAAAGTACCATACTGTAATCCAGTAAAACTAATGTATTCTAATGGGGCAAACTACCTAGTTTTGAAGTAGTAGTGTTATTGGAGAAACCCTGGTTCTTCTTGTAAGTGCAGTAAAGAATTACAAATTAGTGAGCCTTTAGCATGCACACAAAATGTATTAATGAATGGGAGAACAAAAATAAGAGTGGCCAAAGGCCAGGGTGGCAAGCTTGCCCTAATGTAGCCAAAGGGCCAAGAGCACCAAGAGAGCAAGTCCTTTGTTCTGAGGACTTACATTGTTGGCGGGTTGGGGGCAAAGAAGTTACATATTGATTGACCAACGAAGGTGGTGCCAGCATTCCGGGACTGGGGCATGGATACCCAGAGGTGTTAATGGGCTTTTTCCTTTAGGCACTATGGGCCCTTTCCCGCCTTTTGGGCCTAGGGATGTAAACACAGTTTCAAAAGCTTTCCTTCCCAAACAGTGGAAAGGACATAGAATGCCAAGGACTTTTCTCTTCCCATGCTAACATAGTGTTTCCTGTGATATTGGAACGCCTGGCAATATTATTAGACTAGGCCCAGGACTGCTGGGTTAGCAGGTGAGGCATGTCTTCCTCTGCTTCCAGCTTCCTGAAACAGTAGTATTTATAAGTTAAATTATTTTTACACATTAGCTCTCATTCTCTGGTTTTCAGTTTTGTAAAGTTTCAGAGTTACAGAGTTTCCAGAATTAGAGTTTGAGCTGATTTCTGCCCTAGGATTGGTATATGTTAGAGTTGGATAACTGTTTATATTAGCACATGTTATCCTTTTAGGAAGTACCTTTTCAGCTTGTCTGCTCTTAAAACTTCTTAATTTCAGAGAACCCACATCGTAGATGAGAAAATTGGATCTCTTAGAGGTCTGCAATTTACCAAGGAAATTACACACTTACTAGGTGTGGAGCTTTTTAGGGGCCCATGAAATTGAGTCTTCTCAACTTAGTATATCCTGTTTCCAGTTCTTGCCTTTGGGCTTCACTATTTGGCCAGGGTCTTTTTCTGTCAGCATGAGGAAGGGAAACATTTGATACCTCTTGTTATTTTCTTTTTCACTTTTTAAAAACTTTATTGGGGTGACATTAAATCTGCATATTGTATTTATATTAATATTTAAAAGGTGTTGATAAAGTCCAGTTATATCTGGAAGAAGGGTGAGTAGTATCTACAGGATGTTACTAGATCATTTTATTACAGTCTGAAGGGTGAGTAGTATCTACAGGATGTTAATAGATCATTTTATTACAGTCTGAGCTGCCATGTGTGTCTGGAATAGACATTTGTTGTTTACTGGTCAGCACATTTGTTATCATTACTGCAACCTATTTGGGGAAGTAGAATAAAGTCAGGAGAACCTGCATTAAATATGAGCAACCAGTTAAGCAAAGGAATCCAGGATGGCCACCAACGTTCTCTTACTAAACCAAGGAGGCTTTATGTTTAGAAGACAGTAGGCAATGGGGAGAGGGTGTCATTTCTCACAACCTAAGTTAAAATGGCTGCCATTGTCCAAGCCTCTTTTCTTCTACTGGCCATGTGCTTCCCCAGTCTAGCTTGCCTTCTCAAGTGTCTTAGTCTCTGGATTGGATTCCCACTATCCCTTCTTCCATCTAAATGGTACTTACTTCTTAAGGCTCAGTGTATAGCCTACCCTGAATCTTCTGTGCCTCTTCCAGTGTTCTCTGCCCTGCACACTTGTAGCACTTCACTTTACGTTGCATTGTCTCATATCATGCACTAATAAATAACACATTTTAAAATAAACTGAAACCTCGAGGACTGAAATATTTTTTCGTTGGCACTTTTATTCTGCCACAGCACATGTGGTAAAGTCAGATACCTAGTAACTAGTGTCCTTTTACCTGGCACAGTCAGATTCCTGACCTTGGTCAGAAAAATCTGCCAAATTTCAGCTCTTCCCTATTCCTGTGGGGATACAACCACAGGGATATAATACAGAGGGTCCAGTGTTGTCTATGAATGCAACCATGCATCTCACTCAGTAGATGGGCCCCCTCCTATTTCTTTAAAATTCATATCTCAACCATCTCCTTAAAGCTGTATTCAGTTAGGAAACATGTATAATGTGAGCCAGGCATTTGCTGGACACTAGGGTTTTGGAGTTTAAAAACAAGTATATAGTTGCCCGCATTAATGCTTACCATCTAAGTAAGAAAACAAGCATTAGATTATTAGATCTATTTGAATAATTGTAGTGTGCCAAGTCACTTAAAGTGCATAATATAGGGATTAATCCTCCACTAAGGGATCAGAAGGCTTCACTGGAAACTGCTAACCAACACCTGAGGTATGGAATGGAATTAACAAGGGAAAGACTGATGGAAGGGTGGGGAGAGACTGATACTTCCCAGGAAACTAAAAGAAGTCCAGTTCAGCTAAGCCAAGCACATGGGAAGAAGGGCATAGACTAAGGCAGAAACCTCCCAGTAACCTTCTCTCACTGCTGCAGCAAACTTGTGGCAATATTGCCATGGGAATATTTGTGGGGTTGATCCTACTTGAGCAGGAATGTGATCCTACAGGAATCAGTGACATTCAAGGATGTGGCTGTGGAGTTCACCAAGGAAGAATGGCACCATGTGGCCCCTGCTCAGAGGCACTTGTACAGGGATGTGATGCTGGAGAACTACAGCAACCTAGTTTCTCTTGGTAAGGTCCACATCTCATTTTATTGCCTAGTGGTGGGTCTTCCCTTTCTCAATCCAATAGCTTGGATGACTGTGAGCAGAGTGTGGGTGTTCAGGGTCAGAGCTTATTCATCTTTTTTAAAGATTTTATTTATTTTTAGAAAGAGGGGAGGGAGGGAGAAAGAGGAAAAAATTGATGTTTCTCTCATTCACCCCCAACTGGGGACCTGGACTACAACCCAGGCATATGCCCTGACTGGGAATCAAACCAGCGACCCTTCGGTTCGCAAGCCAGCACTCAGCCACTACGCCACACCAGCCAGGGCTCATCTTTTTGGAACTTGGCCTTATCATTTTCCGAGCCTGCTCTTTAGGTAAAAGATCTCTTACAGAACTGAAAATAGACCATTTGATTGTATGACTCAAGTTGGACCTTTTCCTTCCTTCAGAGTTCCTGAGGATCAAGGACTAGTACTTGACTTATAGGAGGGTTATTTGACCACTTGGATAAACAACCAAATCTTGTGTTTTTACCCATGAGCAGGTTATCAAGTTTCCAAGCCAGAAGTGATCTTCAAATTGGAGCAGGGAGAAGAGCCATGGCTGTCAGAGGGAGAAATCCAAAGATCTTTTTGTCCAGGTAAATGAATGAGAATCAAGCCTATAGCAATCAGTTTAGACAATGGCATGGTTGAGGGAGGGGAAAACACCTTCAGATTGCTGTCCTAGAAGCTCATAAACTGACAGAGGAGGCCAAGGCATCTCCCGAATGATACTCTGTATATCTCCTTTATCCAACAGAACGCTCTTGCTGCTGGTAAGTCTTAGGGGAGAAGATACCCCTTTGTTCTACACTCAGTATATCATCTCTTCCTATCCTTAACCCTAATGGATGGATTATTTTCTCCTCTAGTATCCTAGTCTCCCATCATTAAAGGTCTCTTTTTTTATTCAGATATAATTGAATTTCCATGTCTTTTTCTTACTTTGTTAACTGCTTTCACTGTTGGCTGCCCCAGACTTACAGGAAATAGCCACAGCCTTGATTCTTCCTCCCTTCATAACTTTTTAAACTTCCTTCCCTGGCTACACCTCTCTAAGAAGCAGCATGGTTCTTTATTCATTCTGTGTTCATGCTGATTTGATTCATTGCCTCCCTCCTCAAGTGTCATCCTCTCTTGGTCTCCTTACTTGTTAAGTGCTTTTTGGTTTTTCTTGCTTTTCCCCCTAAGCAAAATTGCCTTTAGGAGTTTACACTCCAGCCTTCTCCCCTTCTTTCTTTATTATAAAAAGGGTATCTGCCTTCTGGTAGTTGCAGCTCTTTATGCTATAAACTCAGAAATCATCCTTACTTGTATCCTAGTCACTTTTTTCTTTTCACTGGACACCTCCACTTGGAAGTCCCACGCAGTTCTTACTAAGATGTAAAATCTAAATTAAACCTCTTTCATCCCCAGCCAGCATATTTTGCTACCTTGCCTACCACCCCTTTCTTCCCTTGCCTCTTAGATCAGGCACCATTCATAGTCAGCTTAGTCGTTTTCTTTCAACCCAGGTGTTTTTCATCCTTCGAGAAGTACCTTAGATTTTCCTGCCTTTTAACTTCCACTGGTAACATCTTAAACCAAGCCCTAGGCTTAGATTACTGTAATTCCCAGTTGAAATTGCTCCCTTTATCTTTTGTATAATCCATATTGGATTTTTAAAATATTTTTATTGATTTGAGAAAGACACATAGACCCACTTCTCTACCCACCTTTGCATTCATTGGTTGAGTCCTGCATGTGCCCTGATACTTGAACCAACTAAACTCCCCAGCCAGGGCCATACTAGAATTTTAAAATCATTGCTTTGTTGAGATGTAATTCACAAAACATGAAATACATTCTTTTAAGGTGTATAATTCAATGGTTTGTGCATACATAGAGTTGTGCTACTGTCACCACTGTAATTACAGAACATGTTCAACACCTCAAAAAAAAACCCTATACCCATTAGCAGTCACTTTCTGTTCTCCATTACCCCCAGCTTCTGGCAACCATTAATCTACTTTTTCTCTCTATGAATTTGCCTATTCTGGGTGTGTACTATATATGGAATCGTAGATTATATATCCCTTTGTGCCTAGTTTCTTTCACTTAGCATAATATTTTCAAGGTTCATGTTATAGCATGTATTAATTCATTTTTGGTATTTATTTCATTGTATGCATATGCCACATTTTGTTTATTCATCATTTGATGACCCATATTGGATTTTAATGCTTTATCATCATAAACCACCCACCAGTGAAAAAACCTTGCTATTACTTCCTGTACTTCATTAAAACAAACTCCTTTGATTTAATGTCTGCATCAGCCTTCCAGTACTGTCTTTTTATTCTTTCATTTAGGTTTAACTTCTTGTTAATGTTCTTTGTAGGTAGCATATACATTCCCTTATTTGGTAATACTTTCTGCCTATCCAAAGCCATCTATTGAATTCAAGATCTGTCTATAATTTTATGAACTAATATATTTACTCCTTTCTTCCCTGATCACAGATCCCATTTTTACCATCTCTACCATATAAATTCAGATTTAATAATATACCATCTGATGACTTTTTCTTTTTCCTAGTTGTCAAAAGATTGAGTCTTGTTTCTGTTCTTAGATTTCAGGTTCCTAGAGAGTCTATTTTATTTCTATACATTTTGTCTGTGGTGGAAAGCATGTAGAAGGCAGTTAGAAATTATTGATTGTTAAGGAATCTGGCTTGAGAGAGAACTTTATTATGCATTTATTTCAACAAAAATGTCTTGAATGTCCCACTGAGAAGTGTTCTAAAAGAAATACAAAGCATTCCCTATCCTCAGAAATTTAGAACTATCTTCGTAAAGGTTAAGGAATTTGGGGGTTGGACCCCTTAGTGGCTGGGTTATACCCTCCTAACATTTGTTTGTCTTCTTAAGATTTTACTTATTTTTAGAGAGAAAGTAAGGGAGAGAGGAAGAGAGGGAAGTGTGGTTGCCTCTTGCACACCCCCAACTGGGGATCTGGCCCACAACCCAGGCATGTGCCCTGACTGGGAATTGAACTGGTGACCCTTTGGTTTGCAGGCTGGCACTCAGTCCACTGAGCCATACCAGCCAGCACCCTCCTAACATGTTATTACAAAATTTTTTAAATATACGAAAATTTGAAAAAATTACACAGTGAACATCATATACCTACCATTAAAATTTTATAGTTAACACTTTATTGTGTTTGCTTTATCACATATCTTTTCATCTATCCATCTGTCAGTTTATCTTTGATGAATTCCCAAGTAAGTTGCCAAATGAGTATAGTTCATCCCTATATTTTTCCATGTGCACATCATTAACTAGAGCTCAATATTTATTAATAGTTTTTACAAGTCAATTTATTAGACAGATTAAAATAAATTCTTTATGGTTAAGAGATGTGACTAGCACAGAACCAGAATTCAAATAGACTAAAACTACAGTCCCAGTTGTGAGAGCAAGGATGATTTGCCTACTGAAACATTTTTTTGAGGTTGTGCTGTCTAGCCCTTGATCTCCAAGAATATCAGTCAATTCTGCTAGACCTTCATGGTTTGAATATCTGGAGCCTCAGAGGTGACTTTAAAGAAATTATAAAATAGATATATTAGAAAGATAGAGTGTTTTATGGTAAAATAGGAGTCCTGGAGAGCAGACAGGATCCTACAAGATGGACTGTGATACTCTTCCCTTTGTATTTATGCCTAACACTCTCATAATCATTTATTTCCTTACTCCCTAACTAGCCCTCCTAGATGGGCTTCCTGATTCTGGGCTTAATTTAACCATTTACTCTGGATCTGCAGTCTACACTATCATATCTTCACTCTTCCTTTCCTCCATTTTAGGTATTCTCCCCAAGCTACAGTACTAATTTCAAAACAGAGTCATATATAATTTGAATCTCTTTCATTGCCTCATTCCTGCTGTAGCAGTTTGTTTCAGCAAGGGGGAATAGGGGACTTTTGCACTTTGGATTTCTTTCAGACTGGAAGACCAGGCCTGAAGCCAAAACATCAAACCTGCAGCAGAGCATATCTGAAATAATGCTTCGTACAGATTATCTCTCACATGCCACATTAGAAGATGCTTGGGATGTGAACAGTCAGTTAGAGAAGCACCAAGAAAACTGGAAGAAATATCTGGGGCCAGATGTATCCACCCAGAAGAAAATAATCACACCAGAAGAAACTTTTGAGCATAATAAATTTGGTGAAAACTCTAGATTGAACACAGACCTGGTTACACAACTGAACATTCCTTTAAGGTCCAGTGAATGTGATACACTTGGAATCAATTTGGGACATAATTCAGACTTACTTAATCAGAATAATCTTGCAAAAAAGAAACCTTATAAATGTAATAAATGTAGAAAAGCTTTTATTCATAGATCATCACTTACTAAACATGAAAAAACTCATAAAGGAGAGGGAGCTTTCACCAATGGTACAGATCAGGGAATTTATGCTGGAAAGAAACATCATGAATGTACTGATTGTGGAAAAACCTTCCTCTGGAAGACACAGCTTACTGAGCATCAGAGAATTCATACAGGGGAAAAACCCTTTGAATGTAATGTATGTGGGAAGGCCTTCAGGCATAGTTCATCCCTTGGTCAGCACGAGAATGCACATACTGGAGAGAAACCATATCAGTGTAGTCTCTGTGGGAAGGCCTTCCAGCGTAGCTCCTCTCTTGTTCAACACCAGAGAATTCACACTGGAGAAAAACCCTATCGATGTAACTTATGTGGAAGGTCTTTTAGGCATGGCACATCCCTCACTCAACATGAGGTCACACATAGTGGAGAGAAACCCTTTCAATGTAAGGAATGTGGGAAAGCCTTTAGTCGATGTTCTTCCCTTGTCCAGCATGAAAGGACTCATACAGGAGAAAAACCTTTTGAATGTAGCATATGTGGGAGGGCTTTCGGTCAGAGCCCATCCCTTTATAAACATATGAGGATTCATAAGAGAGGGAAACCTTACCAAAGCATTAATTACAGCATAGATTTCAAGCACAGCTCATCTCTTACTCAAGATGAAAGCTCTCTCTCTGAAGTGAAATCCTATCATTGTAATGACTGTGGAGAAGACTTCAGTCACTTGACAGACTTTTCTGACCATCAGAGGATCCATACTGGAGAGAACCCCTATGATTGTGAGCAGACTTTTAGTCAACCTATTTCTCATCCTGGAGAGAAACCATATCAGTGTAACGTATGTGGAAAAGCGTTTAAAAGGAGTACAAGTTTCATAGAACATCACAGAATTCATACTGGAGAAAAACCCTATGAATGTAATGAATGTGGAGAAGCCTTTAGTCGACGCTCATCACTTACTCAACATGAGAGAACCCACACAGGAGAGAAACCCTATGAATGTATTGACTGTGGGAAAGCCTTCAGTCAGAGTTCATCCCTGATTCAACATGAGAGAACTCATACTGGAGAAAAACCCTATGAATGTAATGAATGTGGGCGAGCCTTCCGGAAAAAAACCAATCTGCACGATCATCAGAGAATTCATACTGGAGAAAAACCCTATGCTTGTAAGGAATGTGGGAAAAACTTCAGTCGAAGCTCAGCTCTCACTAAACACCAGAGAATTCATATGCGAAATAAACTCTAAGAAACCTGAAAATGAAGAATGTGCAGAAAGCGTTAGCTAAAATATTTATTCTTAATTGGCATCAAAATACTGGAGAGAAAACTTGAGAATGTAATGAATTATGTGTATTTGTATATTATGTGCAGAGAAAACTGTGCTAGTAGACATTTTTCTTAATCCAATAAATAAAAGCCACATTCTCAGATCTGCTTGCAAATTTGTAAAAAAACAACTATAAGCATCATGTATAACCTGTTGGAAATGATATGCCTACATATTGGACTTTATAAAGCTTTTAAAAAAACATACATATGCAGGAAATTACCAACTTTAAACAATTTGACTTTAACTCTTACTGTTTACAGCCTTTTTTATTGGAAAAAAACCCCTGTAGTAATGACCAAAACTCATTTTTAAAATTGCTTGACAACAACATTCAATTGCAGCTCTTACATTGAATTCACCATGGAAACCAGTTCCACTTCCAGAAATTCAAGGAATTAGATTAACTGATCCAACTACTTCATTATACAGATGAAGAAACTGAAAACCAAAGATGTGAAGTGGTTTGCACAGTGTGATACAACTTACAATGGTAAAACTGGGTGGAGGATGCAGGTCTCCTGGATTTTTGGCCCCCGTGTCTTGACACTGAAAAAGGTATTTTGGAATTCAGAAGGCTTTTAGTTTTGGGGTTTGTTTTTTCACATATTGAAATTTCAATTTAATAGAATATTTTAAAGCTTGAAATAAAATATACGTTGCATGTAAACCAGATTATATGTGAGAACTGACATACTTGGCCATAAGATACAGTTGGTATCTCCATATTATTTCCTACTATTTCTGTGGAAACACTAGGTAAGACTTTAGGTAATGTTAACTTTACAATAGAGAAAGCAAAAGTAGTAACATACTAAAGAGAGAGTGGACCTTCAGTCTTTTAAGTAAATTTCAGATCAGATGCACAAACATTTAATGGACACCCATGAGTTCAATATATTGGAAATTCATAAAAGCATATGGCAGCTAGACACAGGCAGATTGCAGATGTTACAAACTTATTTAAAGCAACTTGCTGGAAGCTTACAAACCAACATGTTAACAGAAACTGTAAATGATTGTACTGGTGACTTTTTTCCCATTTCCCAAGTATCATAATTACAGCTAACATGTCATTATAGAACAATTAAGTTCTCTTGCTTTGCACTGCCCCATGCTTCCTATATTGGATCAATGGGGAAATAACACAAAACTAAGACAGTAATTTTCCCCCAAATTAATTTTACTGTAGAGAAGTATAAATCCAATTACCTCTTGCCATAAAATTTGTTTTTAAGCATGTGTACCAAGGAAGTCTTTCACCATAAAAAAATTAACTTTTAAGCTCTATGGTGCTTTTCTATCAGTAAAGCCTGGGAGGTATGCTTCAGTAGCCCACTCTAATCCTTCATGCCCCTAATGGAATTTCATAGGCTATCCTAAAGGAATTTCAAGAAGCTTTATTGGTTCATTGGTACCAACAGTATGGATAAATTTTGAAGCAACTGTGGACACTGACCCCTTTAATACAAGAGTGCCCCCCTACAAGATAAACAAATTTTCTCACCTTGATGAATCATTAGGAGTGATACGAGTGATGTTGATGATGAACCTTTCCCACTGGCTTTCTTGCATGCTGGGTAGCATGATCCATGATCCTTACCCTGGACAACATGAGGCAGCTCCCAAAGATTTGTCATAATTTTTTTTAACTCCTCACCCAAAGATATGTTTATGATTTTAGGGAGAGAAACATCAATTGGTTGCTTCCCATTAACACCCCAACTGGATAGTGATCCGCACCATAGATAAGTGGATGAGATTGAACCCACAATCTTTTGGTGTGTGGGATGGCACTCCAGCCAAGCAAACTACCCAGCTAGGTAGGGCTGTTAATATTTTTTTTGCAGAAAAATGTTCCTGGGGGTTGAATGATGGGATGTCTTGCCCATTGTCACATGTGGGTCAAGGTAGGATACTCCCTAGTTGATTTGCCCTTCCAGGACAATAAGCAGTCAGAGTTTACAATGTTCCTTGCTTAGTGCATGTTGGCCATGTTTGTGGTGTTTGACATGTAGTTTGGCAATGAGTGATTATACTCTCCTATGGATTAGCCAAAATGCCTATCAAGAATTCTTTTTTTTTTTAAAGAAAGAATTCATTTTTGCTGCAGATTGTTTAGGGATCCCCATAGTGAACTATCTAAGAATGGCATGAATTGTAAGCAGTTGAGTGCTACCCTACTGCTATGGAAGTTTGTAAAGACAGTTCTAAAAGGTCCAAAGGAGACCACTGGTTTGTGTATGGAGCCTGCCCTAGATCTAACCAGTCTCTGAATCTCAGTACATATTCATTGACAGAGATGGAGCCCAGTACATATGTGTGGCTGATTCTGTAGTCCCAGCATCCACACACCATGCATCATGCACTTACAAACACCTAGCTTTCTAGGCCACAAGAAATACATCCTTGTAACATCATTGTATTAGTTCAATAAATAGCCTTTTTAGTTGAATGGGAGTGTTTGTCTCTTTCAACTTTCAGAATAAGGCTAAGATTAAAAGAGTGGAATATCGAGGAGAGATTAACTACTAAACTCATCACAGCCAGGTGAGTTAATAAGTTACCATTTATGCTTACTAGTTGAAAGGCATTGTGTTGTGAATTCTATAGCCATCATTTCAGTTAACCCTTACAACTTCCCATTCTAGGTTTTTGTCGAAGCTATTATCTTTGCCCAGCTTTTTTCTCCCTTTTCTTGTAACAATCCCTGATTGTTACTGACCACAGGAATACAAGTCAGGATGTCCCTGGGACTCAGTGACAGGTTTAGGGGAAAGCTCTGACCTAGTTGAGCCCATATCAGGGTTCATTGCCAGAATGTTTTGAAATAGCAGGGAAACTTTAATTTTGGCTGGCAAAAATTTAGAAGCCGGGCAGGGAGAAAATGGATCTTTCATATACTGCTGATAGGAGGGTAAGTTGGTGTAATCATTTTGAAAGTAATTTGACAATTTTCAATAAAGATTAAGTTAAACATATGACATAGCATAAATATCCTAGACCAGAAATTCTCTCCTGTGAGCACAAAGACATGCACAAGGATACCCATTGCAGCAATGTTTGAAATAGGAAAAATATGGACACAACACAAATGTCTCAGTAAATTAATGGATTAGTAAATTGTAGTATCTCCCTATTTAATACAACAGTATTTAAGTGAATGAACAAGCATCTAGCAAAACATTGTAACTGTTTATTCTACCCCTGTGCCCATGGAGCTACATGGAACTAGACAAAATGAAGCCATCATTACCAATCCCACATTAAATTCCTAACTTGACCTCAGGCATTTGCTAGTCCAGTTATTGTCCCAGTCTCCTAAGGTACTATTTATAGCTTCTCTTTTCTCAACCTCCAGCACTTGACCCCAATCCTCACTCAGCTGGGACTGTTTCCTAGTAAACAGAGGACAATAAAAGCAATCAGAAGACAACTATTCATCTACATGCTTCTTGTCTATGAGCTCTTGCTTTTCCTCCTGTTACTATGGTTGACTGTGTTCCTTTATCTAAGACCAACTTCTCTGGTGTATTAGATTCCATCCTTAAGTTAAGATGTTCCCATAATTGTTCATTTTCTGCATCTCTTTTTCTTGTCTACTTAATATTTTCTATCAGCATAATGTAATTTTCTCACCTTATGTGTATTTATAAATATACTGCACCCCCCTCCACCTGTCACTGTTTCTTGATTCACTTAATAGGAATATTCCCCAGTAGAGGTGTCTAATACTCATCTCCAGTTCCTCTTCTTGCCTTGTACCCACTCCAATCAGATTTTGTTTGTGTTGTTGTCAAAGGTCAGTGATGGACTTAACATGGCTAAATCCAGTGATTTTTCAATCCTTTTACTCGACCTTTCGGTATTATTTGGTACCACTGATCACTTCCTTGTCCTTGACACATTTTTTTCATTTGTCTCTTAGGTTATCACTTTTACCTGTTTCCATATATTCGTTGACAGCTGCTTCTCCCGGGTCTTTTCTTTTTCATTTATGAGACATGAGAATTCTCTGAGGGCTCAGTCTTTGGATCTTTGGATCTCAAACCCCCCCCCCTTTTTTTTTCTCCCTCCCCTTCCCCCCCACCCCCTGTCTCTCTCCAATACACATTCCCAGTAGGGCTCAAATTCTTGCCTCCTGGCTTTAAATATCTACTTGACAACATCAAATTTTACATCTCCAGCCCAGGATTACACACTCGTATAACCAACTGCCTATGTAGCATCTCTACTTGAATGTCTATTAAGACATCTCAAATTAAATGTCTCCAGAGATAAACTAACTCATTATCTCCTCCCAGCCCTATAATAATCATGTTCCTCAGTCTTCCTACCTGGGAAAAGCCAAGACCGTCTCCCAGTTGCTCTGGCACCAAAGCAGGGAACCATTCCTGATTACTTTCTTTCACAACCCAGGCCAAGCTTCAGTAAGTCCTGTAAATTTGCAGGATGTATTGATACGAGGATGACCATTTCTTGTCTTCACCACCCTAGCCTGCAAGTCACCATCATCATCTTTGGCCCAGATTATTTGCAAAAGCCTAATTGGCTTCCCTGGCTTTATCCTTTTCTTTCTATATTATTGCAGTTCATTAACCAGAGTGACACAAAATCTAAGACCATGTCACTTATCTGCTCAAAGTCCTCTAATACCTCTCCATTTCACTGGATAAAAGCTAAAGTAAAAGCCCTACATAGTATTGTGACCATCTGCCACCTTATACTATCTGAGTCACCACTTGTCCTCCTTCGTGATCATGGCCTTGGCTTCGCTGCAGTAACGTGAACACACAGCACACGTCCACTTCAAAGCCCTTACATTTGCTGCTCCCTCTTCCCAGAACCCTCTTTCCCTCACCACCTTCAGATCTTTGCTCTAGATTTTCTTGCCAGTGAACTCTTTCTTGCCCACCCTATGAAAATAGCAGCCCCTCTCCATGGCATATTCCATCTCCCTTCCTAGCTTCAACACCCCCCTTCCCCCTGCATAATACCTACCGCCACCTGACATTCTAAATATTTTGTTTCATTATGTCCTACTCTGGAAGGTAAGCTCCATGAGAGTGGAGATTGGGAATGGGAGTACATGTTATTGAAGCATAACATACATACAGAAAAGTACAAAACAGCAAGTGAACAGCTTGATGATTGAGGGCAGCTACTTCTGTATCTTTTGTTTAGTACTCTGTCTCCAGCACATGAGATACTCAAATATTTAACAAATGGTTGAACTGAATGTACATGTATTAATATACCTAACTTACTAAAAACAATTGAAAATAAAGTTGCAGAGGGATACACATAGTGTGAAAGATCCATAATACCTATTATTTTAATCAACTCAAAGTAAAAGTAGGAAAGTATTAAAATATTAGCTTGGAGCAGTGGTTTCCTCTGGAGCTAATAGGAGAGGAGTAAGAAGGCTTGAACTGTTACATCTTTTAAAAAAGATACAGCAAGATATTTACATTTGTTAAAAGTATGATGATTGCAATTTGTTGTATGTGCCTTTCTGAAAGCTTAATCTCGAGCAGTTAAAGTCAGCCTCCTTGCAGCTCTGGCTGGTGGCACAGTGGATAGGTGCCCACCTGTGAACCCAAAGGTCGCTGGTTCAATTCCCAGTCAGGGCACATAACCAGGTTGCTAGCCAGGTCTCCAGCCAGGTCTGTAGCTGGAGGTAGATGAAAGGCAACCATACATTGAATTCTGTCTCCTTTTCTGCCTCTTTCCCTTCCCCTCTCTTAATAAATAAAATCTTTATTAAAAAAAAGATAAAAGTCATCCTCCTTGCTCTTATCCTGTCTTTCCTCCCATAAAACCCTTCAGGGCTTGGTTCTCTTCAGGGTATGAACCTGTTTGGCCTGTACTTCTACTGTGCCTAAAGGATTTAGGAGAAGGAAATAAAGGCATTTATGCTCCCAAAGGTGAGAAGTTGATCCAAGCCCAAGAAAGAAGAGAAAGGTCTTGGCACTATCAAAGCCAAGCAAAGTCATTCTTAACTCTCTAGAAATACCCATTGAGGAACCAATTAAACAGGAGACAGCATGGGAGCAAAAGGCTTTCTGTACATAACATAAGTGATATTACAGGGTGGCAAGCGGTAACAGTACTATTTGCAGAAATTGATGGAGAGAACTAATTCTTGCTAATACATTTCAGTGAAAGCCCTATAATTTTGGAAAAAACATTTTAATGGATAAAGGCACCAAGAAATTTCAACCTAAAGTACAGATGACATTTTTTCATACTATGACCAGATTAGTATTAGCTGTAATAACTAATGGGGTTTTATTGTAATATGTGCATTAAGAAACTAGTAATTACCAATTGTTCTTGAAATACAATGCTCATTTTCAAAAATTAAGAGTTGTCACAGGATTTTGGCTTGGAATTGCTGATAAAGACCCCAAAATGAAAGCAAATGTCATTTTATCCTACATTCTAAAGGGTGCCACGAGGACTGGGCACACTGTCCCATTGGACTCACTAGGAAGTGAGAGACTTGCACAACCTCTCACTCCTGGGTCCCCACTGACGTAACCATGGAACAAGGTCAGGTCCGGAGAGGGACCTTATGTTCCTGGGATGAGGCCTCTGCACCTCCCCACAGGGCTAGGGGACTGAAGCACCAAGAGAAGGACTGGAGCCCTGACCCATGTGGCTCAGTTTGTTGGGCATCATCCTGCAAAGCAAAAAGTTGCCTGTTCGAGTCCCAGTTCAGGGTACATGCCTGGGTTGCTTGTTTGGTCTCTGGTCAGGGCATGTGTGAGAGGCAGAACCAGTTGATGTCTCTCAGATTGATGTTTCCCCTCTCCCCTTCTTTCTCAACTCTCTAAAAATAAATAAAATCTTTTTTAAAAGAGAAAGAAAAAAAATAAATAAATAAAAGAGAAAGAGCCCTGGCTGGTGTGGCTCATTGGATTGAGCACCGGTCTGTGATTCAAAGGTTGCAGGTTTGATTCCCAGTCAAGGCACATGCCTGGATTGCAGGCCAGGTCCCCGGTTGGGGACACACAAGAGGCAACCACACACTTTCTCCCTCCCCTTCGCTCTAAAAAGAAATAAAATATTTCAAAAGAGAGCGAGAGCCTTGACTTCCGTGGCTCAGTGGGTTGGGTGTCACAAGCTGAAAGGTCCCTGGTTAGATTTCTGGTCAGGGTTCATGCCTGGGTTGTGGGCTAGGTCCCAAATTAGTGGGGTTAGGGGCCTATGGGAGACAACTGATGTTTCTCTTCCTCTCTTTCTCCCTCCCTCCCTCTCTGAAACTAAATAAAATCTTTTTAAAAGGAGAGAGTGTTACAGGAGATACTGTGGACATCTGAAATCACTGGAGCTGGGTGTCTCCATCCTCAGAAAACCACAGGCCCACTTCTGGGCTGCCATCTGTAGTTCTTGGGAAAGCTTGCTGTCTACCCCTGAAGAGTGTATATGCGGTGGTAGGGGGGTGGGGAGGGTGGAACGTATGTGCTCACAACTTCTATAGGGAGGGGAGTGCTGCTGGAGTAGCACCTAGCAGCAGAAGGTGGAAGCCCTAAGAGGCTCCACATGTATGCATAGGACGAAAAGGATAGGAGATCTCCATTTTTCTTTGCTACCAGAGATCACAAGACAGAATTTCAATGGGTCCCAGATAGGGCATCCACACAATTGGTCATCTAAACTGGGACCCCTAAGAATGAGGGGTAGACTAACCAGATGGGAAGCTGGGGCTGTGCTGGAAAACAGGGACATATATTTTATCCTGAGCTTGGAGTTCCTGGGTGGAGGAAGAAAGATGGGGTGGCAGAAACCAAAGGGTCGTGTCCCAGTGCAACCATGCTAGAGTGGCCCACCTGGAGAGGGGTTAGAAGCACAGACTGCGTGGGGTCAAAGGGGAAAGTAGACTACCCCGCTGTGAATGAACACACGGGATTGGGGTGAAGCTGAACGTTGTGTCCAGACAGCCACGCATCTCTGTGAGGGAGCCGCCCTGTCTGGGCAGGCCACCGGCCCCAAGCCAAACAAAACTAACCCAGACCCACCTTTCCCTCTTCCCCTCGCTCGGCAGACCTACGGTCTGAAGCGCGGGCTAGGCATGAGGGCATCTAAGAATGAGGTATGAGTTTGGACTTTTGAAATAGGCTAGACTCAATTTTAACCACAAGATAACACAATATTGCTTTCTTGCGGGTTAAGGGATCCTAAATGGGGATTTGACAAGTGTGGCGGGGATGAGAAGGCATCTTAATGGGGGCACCATATCGGTTGGAAATGTTTGTAGCACCAAATTTAAATTAGTAACAGGAAGAGCTGGATGTGCCATCTAAAGAGGTGTCAACGGAAACCCATTTACTTCTCCTGACATTTTACCTGCGGTGGGGAAGACGCGCGGTCCGCCAGGTGCGGTCCACACGCGGGAAAGGAACTCCCAGCGAGTGCCCCGGATGCCGCGCGGCTGCAGACTACGTTCCCCGAAAGCCTTGGCGAGGCGCGCTCCCGCTTCCGGTCTGACGTGTTCCGCCGCCGGCGCGGGAGTTTGTGAAGGGAATGAATCCGGCGCCTGGCTCGCCAAGTTCCGGCCTGTGTAGGCGTATACGTCGCGCTAGAGGTTCCCTTCCCTGTGCGCGAGCGCGTTCGCTGCGGTGGGGTGTGTTGCTGGTGCCAGCCTGTGCAGGGCCACCACCAGCCACTCGTGGCCTCGTTGTTCGCTCTTTGTCCTGTGGATGGACATCATGGCCATTTCCTATCACGTGGCCTACTGGACAAAATGGGGATAAGTTGAACATGTGAAATTAGGTAAGTGGAGAAACCCCAGGTAACAACCGTATGCCCTCACTCTGAAAAAATGTAACTTTTCCTGAGGAAGTGTAAGTTCTTACTCCCCCCAAACAAGGTCATAAGAACACACCATCTCCTTTGTCTTGGTGCTCCCTTCCTCGGGACAGGAAGGCACCTGTGCAGGCAGGCTGAAGGGAGGATAATAAAGCCTTAAGTGAAGGGTTAAACAATTCCAGTAATGGTGGTTTGGGTAATTAGGGCTAACTCTACCACAGAAAATAACTTACAGTGGATGAAATGTTGAAAAAAAGAAGAGCATTCCAAAGAGCTAACAAGTGAAGAATTAGGGACCAAACCACAGAGAAGCAAGACAAGAAACAGTTCATAGCCTCAATACTCAACGCTGCCTTTGTCCGAAGGCATTTACTGATGGTACAAATGTAAAAGTCCTGAAAACTGGGAGTCTTAAATAATTACCCCACATTTGAACTAGAACCCCAAGTGAAAACACCCTCAAGTAAATGTGGAACTGGAGATGAGTATATGTCTAAATTCAGCTTGTCTTTAGGTGGAGGGAACCTCAGCCTTCAAAATCTACAACATTGAACACATTAGTGGTGTGCCCAGGTGACAGAAGCAGATGAATATAATCTTGAGAGAATATCAGATTATTCTATCACATACACACACACAACTTTTTAGTAACTTCTATCACATTGTCAAAGATAAGCTAGTTTACAAGAGACATCATTGAAGAGAACATGCATAAATATCAGACAACAAATACAGACCTAAACACTTCAGATACTGGAATTACCAGAAAGTATAAAATAGGAATTCTCAATATTCAAAAAGAGATCCAAATTTGAAAATACCTGCAAAAGCAAGAAAAGCTTAAAAAATTGACAGCAGATTTTTTTAAATAACCAAATAGAATAATTGTTTTAATTTAACGAAAAGTCTTAAAAGCTACATTTCATACAAAATTATCCCAAATGAATAACAAAGGTACAAGAAAGCATAAAGCCCAAAGAAAGTGGTAAAATGTAGATAAATTAAGTGATTAACTATTAAACAACAATGTTATTTATAAGTTTTCAAATATACAGAATTAGGAAGTGGTAAAATTAAATAACCAAACAATTAAAATCCAAGACAGTGATAATTCCATTTTTAGCTATAACAGTAACATAGTAAACTACCACTCCTACTGGAAATAGCTTGAAGAATTGGATAAAATACAAATATTGTGTGTGTGTGTGTGTGTGTGTGTGTGTGTGTGTGAAGATGCTGGAGAGCTGCCAAGACAGCCAGGATTTGAGGATCTAAAGTCCTAGAGAAAAGGGAAGCTCACTGAGGTAAGCCCAATATTCTGGATGCCTCCTATCTCAAAGAGTCACTTGACCATATCTAGGGACATCATTGTGAAATGAAAACATAATTAGAAAGCATTAAAAGCAACTAAAGCAAAATGATATTTTACCTTCAAAGAGTAAACACTGTACCCTGGCTGGTGTAGCTCAGTGGATTGGCACCGTACTACAAACTCAAGGGTCACTGGTTGGTTTCCCAGACCAGGTTGCAAGCTTGGTCTCCAGCCAGGTCATGTCCTCAGGTGGAGGCAGATGAAAGGCAACCATACACTGATGTTTCTCCCTTCCTCCCTCCCTGCCCCGCTTCTCTCTAGAAATAATGAATGGAATGTTTAAAAAAAAAAAAAAAAAAAAAGTAAACACTGGAAGAATGGGAAAAACAAAATATAGTCAATAATACCATAATAACTTTATATGGTAACAGATGGTTACTAGACTTATGTGATCACATCATAAGGTATATAAATGTTGAGTCATTATGTTGTTTTTAGAGAGAGGGGAAGTACTATTCAACTCCTTCATGTTTAATGTCTATTTTCTTTTTCTTTTTAAGATTTTATTATTTTTAGAGAGAGGGGAAGGGAGGGAGGCAGAGAGGCAGAGAAACATCAACATATGGTTACCTTTCACCCGCCTCCAGCTATGGACATGGCCTGGAGACCTGGCTTGCAACCTGGTTATGTGCCCTGGCTGGGGAATCAAACCAGCGACCCTTGGGTTCACAGGCCGGCTCCTTATTCACTGTACCACCAGCCAGGGCTAAATACCTGAGGCCAGGTTGCAAGCAGGTCTCCAGGCCAGGTCCATAGCTGGAGGCGGGTGAAAGGTAACCATATATTGATGTTTCTCTCCCTCTCTGTCTCCCTCCCTTCCCCTCTTTCTAAAAATAATAAATGAATCTTTAAAAAAGAATAAACTCAGGTATCTAACAAGCTAATGAATAGAATAGAATAAAAAGTTTAATTCAAAAGCTGAAAAAGAACATATGAGGGACTCCCCAAGTGCCCGCAAATGCAGCCGGATTTGAGAGAACTGCCTTTGAGTTCTCCCATCTAGCTGAGGAGTCACAGTGGGCATTTGAGGGGTCAGTAAACCAGAGTGTAATGGGTCCAGATGCCAGCTGTGGGTCCAGAGAAATCCCAGGATTCCACAGCCACAGACATCCTGCCTCACCATCCCCAACCTGATCCAGAAGCAGCTCTGTTGCTTCTGGAAAGGGATGGGTGTGACCTGTGACATCCCTGCCCCAAAATATTCCCTGTACACACACAAGGATTTGAGCAAGTGGCAGCAGGGCAGAAGCCCGGAAAGGAAATGACCAAAGGCAGGAAGAGAAAAGGGATATTCATTTGCCGCCTCTTATAGTATGTGACACTCCCTACAGGTTGCTAGGTCAGTGGCACTTCTGGTCCAAGGATCTGGCTCAGGGTGGAGGCAACCGTACCGACCCAGGCTCAGTAACCATTAGAACAACACTGGCAAGCATCCCAAGAAGGTCAGGGCCCTGGGACCTTTCCGTGGGACTCCATATTGGGGAGCTTTATGGACCATCTCCCCCTCTAGGCCCAGCAAAATTCCTCACACCCTCCTCCATCTACCTGGTCCCTATCCTCTGGTTAATTACGGGACCCACCTCAAACATTGCCCAACCCATCTGGATGCCTCTAGTTCCTACAGTATTATCTGTTACCTCAGGGAGAGATATTGCATAGAAAAATTACCCCCATACCAGGTATTAAATTACCCCCACACTAGGTATTATCCAGGCTCCTTTTGCTGTTATTTCTCTAGTCCAAGTTGCTGTTAAGACTAAGGAAATATAAAATTACTTTTTAACTAATCACTGAATTAATAGGAGGTTTGATCATTATGTAATAGTAGTGCAGCAGTTTTCAACTTTGAACATGTACCAGGATCTTTTGGAGCACCAGTTAAAATAGATTTCTAGACCCCAGCCTGTTATTTTCTGATTCAGTAGGTGTGATCCAGAGCATTTGCAGTTCTAGAAAGTTCCCAAATGAGGCTGACACTGCTGGTCTACAGGGACCACACTTTGAGAAACTCTGATTTAGGTTAAAAAAAATGTAACTACTTTCAGTGGATGGACTGTTCCTTTTGTTTTTCAATCAATACTCTAGTTTATTCATATTCTTAGCCAAATTTTCCAGCTACATCATTTTCCTAACTATGTCTTCACATTTCATGGAATATATAGACCAAGATAGTATCAAGGATGGCAAGAATGAAAATGATAGTCAAACTCAAGTTGTATACATTAAGTATGTACACATTTTGTATGTCAATCATACCTTATAATAAAGTGGATTTTAAAAATAATGAAACCTTGTGTTCTTCGTTTTTCTACAACAGTTCAGCAAGTATTTTAACTGTGTAAGCTGAAAAGAAAAGTGTGCATTGGTGAGGAAGAGTGGTGTTTAGCTGGTCCTGGCGCTCCAATCCCAGCTACAGCACAGCAGTGGCGATGCTTTAAATCAGGCCTCCTGAGAGGGCTTCTTGGCCCCAGGGGCATCTTGCCAGGAAGGAGTGATCTCTGATAGTAGCCCTGCGAGACCACCTCCAGGGACTTCTAAGAAATCTTAAGTGATCTGATGCTGTTGTGGGCCTGAGAAGCAGCAGAAGGAGGGAGAGGGAAGGCAGCCTAGGCCAGAACACTGCTGGATTTCCTAGACCCTGGGAGGCTGCAACCTGGGAGGCAGTTACTAGGGAGCAGGAAGAGTTGGTTGCTGGTGGTGTGGTTAAATAGCATTCTCTGAAAGTCAGATTGCATTGTCGGATTCTGTTTATTGGGAGCAGGAATTTTAATACATGTCTGAAAAGCCCCTCTCCTGAATTTCTTAGGAGATTGGCAGTGCCCTCTTTCACTTTTCTTTGAGGTAAATATTCAGCCAACTCTTAAATTAGGACTTGTCAGCACGTTCTTTATTGGCAGGTTGTAATGGAAAAGTTTTATGTTCACTTATGCTTTCTTTCCCCTTCCCCAGAAGAGATCAGTAGTTCACGTTTACCTTTATTTCCGATTGATCATAAAACCATTTCATTCTTCTTGTTGAGCATCTTATTTTCAGGAAGACATTTTTGTAAATATTATATTGATTTGGATATTTTTAGTGTGTTGCCTGTCTCCTGCATGGTATCACATTGATTGTTCTCAATTAATGTCTGAATTTGATCCCTAACAAATTCAACTGGTCTACCCGACTGCGGAGCATTGTCCATTGAGAAATCTCCAGCACAAGTCTTCACAGACCACTTTTAACATGTTCAGTCATTCACAGCACCTTTTCTATAACACTGCACAAATCTTTTTTTTGCATTTCTTGAAATAATAAAGCATAATATTGTCAAAATGTCACTTATTTTCTTCTATCTTCAATAGAAGAAACACAAAAGTTCACCAATTTTGATAAGTTTTTTAAAAATGCCCTGGCTGGTAGCACAGTGGATAAGGCGCCCGCCTGCGAACCCAAAAGTTGCAGGTTCGATTCCCCAGCCAGGGCACATAACCAGGTTGCAAACCAGGTCTCCAATCAGGTCTGTGGCTGGAGGCAGGTGAAACGCAACCATACATTGATGCCTCTCTCCCTCTCTGCCTCTCTCCCTTCCCCTCTTTCTAAAGAAATGATGAAATAAAATCTTTAAAAAAAAAAAAAAATGCACACAGCCCTGGCTGGTGTGGCTCAGTGGATTGAGTGCCAGCCTATGAACCAAAGGGTTGCATGTTTGATTCCTGTTCGGGGAGCCTGCCTGGATTGTGGGCCAGATCCCCAGTTGGGGGTTTGGGAGAGGCAGTCGAGAGATGTATCTCCCACACACCAATGTTTCTTTCCCTCTCTATTTTTTCCCCTTCCCCTCTAAAAACTAAAAAAAAAATCTTTTAAAAATGCACACTGATATGACAGCTGTCACAATACAATATAACAGAATTACTTCAGATGGAGGTAAAGATAACTAAGCACTACTAGAGTCATCTTATTGAAAATATCAAACGAAGATTTTTGCTAACCCAATAGATTTTTCTCTTTGGGTAATTTTTTAGTTATTGATTTTAGAGAGGAAGGGAGAGAGAGAGCAGAGCATTGGTTTGTTTTATTTGTTTATTTATTTATTTATTTATTGGTTGTTTTTGTATGTGCCCTGCCAATCAAACCCTGAAACACTGGTGTGTTGGGACAGAACTCGAACCAACTGGCCTATGTAGCCAGGACTATGCCTTTTTTATTTTTTATTTTTATTTTTTAAAATATTTTATTTATTATTTTTAGAGAGTGGGGAAGGGAGAGAGGCAGAGAGAGAGAGAGAGAGAAAGAGAGAGAGAGAGATCAATGTATGGTTGCCTTTTTCACCTGCCTCCAGCCATGGACCTGGCTGGAGACCTGGTCTGCAACCTCATTATGTGCCCTGGCTGGGGAATCAAACCTGCGACCCTTAGGTTCACAGGCCGGCACCCTGTCCACTGAGCCACCTGCCAGGGCTAACTGTGCCTTTTTAAAAGAAAGTATATTGTATTGATTGTGCTATTACAGTTGTCCCAATTTGTCTGCCTTTGCCCCCTCCTCCCAGTCTCCCCCTTCCCTCCGGCAGTCTCCCCCTTGCCCCTTAGTTCTTTGGCTCCTCTATTTCCAATATCACTCTTCAACATTCGCCCTATCTATTTGTTCCTACCAATCATGCTTCTTAATCCTTGCACCATTTCCCCAATTTCCTCCTTCCTTCTCCCAGCTGTTAACCTTCCAAAGGATCTCTATACCTA
The DNA here is from genome assembly GCA_004026585.1 of Noctilio leporinus. Lineage (NCBI taxonomy): Eukaryota > Metazoa > Chordata > Mammalia > Chiroptera > Noctilionidae > Noctilio > Noctilio leporinus. The sequence goes on from PVIW01000584.1 coordinate 422,595, forward strand.
TGATTCTGTTCCTGTTCCGATTGTCTGCTTTGTTTGTTTGTTTTGGATTAAGTCGTTGATAATTGTGAGTTTATTGCCTTTTTATTGCTCATGGTTTTGATTTTCTTAAATAAGTCCCTTTAACATTTTCTGTAATAATGGCTGGATGGCGATAAACTCCTTTAGCTTTTTCTTATCTGGGAAGCACTTTATCTGCTCTCCCCTAAATGATAGCTTTGCTGGATAGAGTAATGTAGGTTATATATCCTTGCTTTCCATGACTCTGAATACTTCTTGCCAGCCCCTCCTGCCTGCAAAGTTTCTTTGGAGGAATCCACTGATAGTCTTATGAAAACTCCTTTGTAGGTAACTCTGCTTGTCCCTTCCTGCTTTTTTTTTTTTTTTCTTTTTTTTCTTTTTTTTCTTCTTACCCATCCCCCATACCCCTTCCTGCTTTTAATATTCTCTTTATCTTTAACCTTTGGCATTTTAATTATGAAGTGTCTGGTGTGATCCTGTTGGGTCCAACATGTCTGGGACTGTCTGTGCTTCCTGGACTTGTATATTTCCTTCACCAAATTAGGGAAGTTTTCTTTCATTATTTTTTCAAGCAAGTTTTCAATTTCTTTCTCTTCCTCTTCTCCTTCTGGCATCCCTGTGATTCAGATGTTGGCACATTTGGAGATGCCCCAGAGACTCCTAAGTCTCTCCTTATTTTGAATTCTTGTTTCCTCTTTTGTTCTGGTTGAATGTTTATGTCTTCCATATGTTCCAAATCATTGGTTTGAATCCTGGCTGTTTTCCTTCTCTGTTGATTTCCTGTGGCTTATTCTTTGTTTTACTTAGTGTAACCTTCATTTTTTCACCATACTCAAGGAGTCCTCTAAGCATCCTGATAACCAGTATTTTTATTTTTTTAAGATTTTATTTATTACTTTTAGAGAGAGGAGAAGGGATAGAGGCAGAGAGGGAGGGAGACATCAATGTATGGTTGCCTTTCACCTGCCTCCAGCTACAGACCTGTCTGGACACTTGGCTTGCAATCTGGTTGTGTGCCCTGACTGAGGAATCGAACCAGTGACCTTTGGGTTCGCAGGCTGGTCCCTTATCCACTGTGCCACCAGCCAGAGCCTGATAACCAGTGTTTTGAACTCTGCATCTGATCCATTTCGCTTAGTTTTTTCAATTTGGGGAAGGGTATTGTGTTCTTGGCTTTGGGCCATATTTTTTTATCTCATCAATTTAGCAGCCTCTCTGTGTTTGTTTCTGTGTATTAGGTAGAGCTGCTTTTATTCCCTGTCTTAGCAGCATGGCCTGTGCAGAAAAGGCACCTGTAAATTGTGTAGGGAGGAGCCTTAGGTAATTGTCAGAGCGAGCAACCCTCTTCACTGCCTTATGGCTCTGTGGCTAATAGAGGGAACAGGGCCGCTGCCTGGCTTCTGGCAGTTTGTCTGACATTCATCCTGTTTCCAGTCATTTCGCCCCCTTTCCATGTGCGACTGATACCCTTTCAGCTGCTGCCCTGTTGGTGAATCCCAGAGTGGGTTTGTGTATGTTCTAAGACCATGCTGGCCCTTTAAGCAGTGAAAATCTAGCAATTCTGCCACCCCAACTCCCACTGTTTTTTACAGCCAGAGGAAGTGGGGTTCTACTATCCCAGTGCTGGAACCCCGAGCTGTGCATTCCGGCCTGGGGCTGGGATTGCTTACTCCTAAGGTTTCCCTCCCTTCTGTTCCACTGCCACCACCTTTCTGCACCATCTCCCTGACTCTAGCCCTCCTACCCATCTGGATGAACGTGTCTTCTTTTATGTCCTTGGTTGTCGGACTTGCATACAGCTCAGTTGTTTCCTGGGTGTTAGTTTTGAGATCTGGTTGTAATTCTTTTTGTGGTTGCACAAGGAGGCAAAACATGTCTTGACTGGAATTTTTTTTTTTAATTTTCCATTTAGTAGCGTTGTTTTGTTGGCTTCTCACTACACATTCATGTCTTAGTTCAGAGACTGGTATCTAGTAGGTAATAATACACATTTACGAACTGAACAAATGGACATTTTCTATGCTCGTCAGTTATCCGCCCCCCCCCCAAGTCAATACTACTCTGAGTGTCCTGGGGCACATTTTTAAAATGCTGTGTACCTCAGTTTCCTCAACTATAAAATGGGTTTATTAATAGAACCTACCCCCTAGGGCTCTTTTGGGTTAAATGTGTTAATTTGTTATGGTTCAGTCACACAACATATGATTTTTTGATGTTATATTTATTATCATCAAAATTGGAAGCACAGGTTCGATTCCCCAGCCAGGGCACATAACAAGGTTGCAAACCAGGTCTCCAGTCAGGTCTGTGGCTGGAGGCAGGTGAAAAGCAACCATACATTGATGTCTCTCTCCCTCTCTGCCTTTCTCCCTTCCCCTCTTTCTAAAAATAATGAAATAAAAAAAATCTTTAAAAAAAAAAAAATTGGAAGCAGCTAGATTGTAGTGGGCACAGCATTGGATCTGGAGTAAGATGTGACATTGGCTATACAATCCTTGGTATGTCACCTCCCCTGGTGTAAGGATTGAGTTAATATCTGTAAAGCATGTTGCACTGTAATGGACTCTAGTTGGTGTCCTTTAAATGGTGAACAGGCCGGCCCTGGCTAGTATGGCTCAGCGGATTGGGCATTGGGCTGCAAACTGAAAGGTCACCTATTTAGTTCCCACTCAGGACACCTACCTGGGTTGCAGGCCAGGTCCCCAGTTGGGGTCTTGTGAGAGGCAACTAACTAGTCAACGTTTCTCTCGTACATTGATATTCCTGTTGCTCTTTTTTCACTCTCCCTTTCCCACTCCAAAAAAAAAAAAATTCTACCTACTGGTAGGTAGAATGAGGGCTACAGGACTCTGGTTGCCTCCTGGCAGGAACATCGCATGCATGCTGATGGCCACCAGGGGGCGGTGACTGACCACAGAAGGAATCCCTGGAGGCTGCACGGCCTGCACTGGACAAGCTTGCTGTTGTCCTCCTCTTCCTTCTTTTCCTTCCCTCCTCTAAATGATGCTGGAATTTTATAGCATTGAAATAGTGACATACAGGCTCTCTGGGCCTCCATCCACAGCTCCTGCACCTGAGGGGAAAAAATCTAGAGCACAGGGCAGGCAACAGGAGAGATCAGAGTCAGCAGTGGTGAGACCCACAAATTGGAGGTACCCAGCAGCTGCATTAACAAAGCGTTCTTTTTCCACACTTTTTATTTTGAACTATTTTAAACCAAAAGAAATGTTATAAAAATTATGAGACAGGTGAAAGGCAACCATACATTGATGTTTCTTTCCCTCTCCTCCTCTCTCCTTTCCCCTTTCTCTGAAAAGTAATAAATAAAACCTTAAAATAAATTACGCACCCCTGACCAGTTGTGGGCTTGGTTGGGTGTTGTCCCACAAAATGAAAGTTGGCTGTTTTGATCCCCAGTCAGGGCACATACCTAGGTTGCAGGTTTGGATTTCCTGGTTGGGATGTGTATGGGAGGCAACTGATGATGTTTCTTTCTCACATCTATGTCTCTCTCTCTCTCTCTCTCTCTCTCTCTCTCTTTTACTCTCTCTCAAATCAATAAACGTATCCTTGGGTGAGGATTATAAAAAAAGACAAAAACATAAATTGTTCTCTCACATGGTTTCCCAGGACATGAACTAGGAGATGCTCAGCTCAGTGTTTCAACTTAGGTTCCCCATGCGACTGAAGTCGAGCTGCTGGCCTGAGCTGTAGCCATCTCAAGGCCAAGCTGGGGCTGCAACACGCTTCCAAGCTCACAAATGTGGCTGTTGGTAGACCTCCGTTCCTTACCGGTTGTTGGCCAGGAGCCTCACGTCCCAGCCACATGGTCCTCTCTTCACAGGGCTGCCTCATGGCAGCTGGCTTCCCTCAAAGTGATCATGGAGAAACAAAGAAAAAGCTATCATGTTTTCTTACCTAATCACCAAAATGACACCCCATCTGTGGTAAATAGAATAATGATAGCCCCTCAAAGATGTTTATGTCCTAATCCCTAGAGCCAGTGAATACGATACCTTTTGTGGCAAAGGGACTGTGGAGATGTGATCAAATTAAGAATTTTGAAATGATGGATATTGTCTTGGATTGTGTACATGGGCCAAACTGACTCACAACAGTCCTTATAAGGAAAAGAGAAGAAAGTGGGATGTTCAGTGACTGAAAAAAAATGGGAGAGGTGGACAATGAAAACTGGTTGGAGTGACGCACCTGGGAGGATGGAAGAAGGGGCTAGGGGCTGAGGAATGCAGGTGGTCTCTACAATCTAAAAAAGACGAGGCAACTTTCTCCCCTGGAATCTCCAGCAGGAACAGAGCCTACGGACACCTTGATTTTGGCCTAGTAAGACCCATTTAAATACCTGATTTCCAGAACTGCAAGAAATAGATTTGTGTTGTTTTAAGCCACTACGTTTGTGGTGACCTGTTACAGCAGGAATGGGAAATAATTACATCATCAACTTCTACTGTATATTTTTACTGGGGGAAGTGAATCAACCCACATTCACAGGATATGAATACCAGGATACAGTTATTGGGAAGCACTTTAGAGGCTGCCTACCGCAATGAATAAAGTTACTGACTCCTCTTGATAGATAAGTAAACTGAGACTCAGAGGAGTATAGTAACTTGCTTGAGGTCATATAGCTAATAATGGTGAAATCAGTTCCATCCGACAGAGTAAATTCCAAACTCTCTTGACAAATAGCTACAAGGTCCTGTTTGATATGGGGCCTTCCTCTCAATATCACAAACACTAGGCTTTTCCCGTCTCAGGGCATTTACACCATTACAAAATTGCTCTTTTCTGGCCTGGCTCTTTTTAACCCTGCAGGTCTCAGTTCAAATACAAATATTCCCCGATAACACAATGACTTTTATCTCTCTAGCCCATTTTAGTTTTTATATCTGATTTATTGTTCCTGTACTATCCATCTGTTTCCACAGCTCCCACCCCTCACTCTCACAGGAGGTTTGCCTGCTTTGTGCATTGCTGTGTCACTACTGTATCACTACTGACATATAGTGGGTGCGTGGTATTTACTGAAAGAAGGAATGAATCCACAGAGAGATAAAATAGTTGAAAACAATCCCCTTAATTCACTTTTTTGGGCATCTTGCAATAACAGATCTTACTTGGCAGAGTTCGTGAAGATTAAAAGAAAGAAAGAAAATAAATTACAAGGCCTAGAACCACAGGATATTTTTAAAGAAATGAGAGTTTCAATTCTCCCACCATGACCAGGCTGAGCCTGGGGGTGTTCACAGGGATTTGCACTCTGAGAGCCCTTTGTCTCCAGAGAAGGAAGGAGTGAGCTATCCACCAGCACCTGTATTTGAATAATAACTAAACCTGTTCTTCCCAGTCTGGTTCTGCTGGTCCCCACACCCTTTCCTGCAGGCAAAAACCTTTTCTCCTTTGCCAGCGCCTAGAGCTCTCTGAAGATTCTACAGGTCAACCGTATATTGAATACAGGTATATTAGGCAGAGAGAACAAGACTTGATGAGGGGAGGCTGGTTCTTGTGATCTTGGACAAGGAACCTGTTTTCTCACTCTCTCTCCCTCTTTTTTGGTGTGGGAGGGGAAGGACTTGAGTGCAGAGGGTTGAATTAATCATCTCATTTTGCAGCCCACTCTAATAGTTGGTTTGTTCAAGGTTCCTCTCTGGTTTTATTAATTCACTCATTTATTTGTATCCCTGTCCTCCACTCCCATTACTCCATCCCACACTCAGTTTAATAAATACCTTTGAATTTGTGTATAGTTTTCTCAAATATGTAGTGTTGTATCATGTGAATGTAGTTTAATTTTTTAATTAAAGGGTACCTTGCTGTATAGATCACATTCTGTTTCTTACTGTGGTAGCCAACCTCCAGAATGGCCCCTAGTGGACCTCCTGGTATTCACATCTTTGAGCAGTCCCTTCTGCTGAACAGAGCTGACCCTACCCAACCAGTAAGATACTACAAGGATAACAGCGTACAGTTTCTATGGCTAGGTGATAAAAGATGTTACAAACTCCCTCTCTCTCTTTTTTGGATCACCCACTGCAGAGGAAGTCAGCTGCCAGGTTGTGAATGAAACCATAAGCGTCACAGGTCCGGCTGCCTACTGCCACAAAAGCCAGACTCATGGGGCAGGTTCTGGTTGAGAAGGAAAGGGGTTTGTTTATTCAGGAGTCTACAACTTGAGAAGATGGCAGGCTCAGGCATCCCAAACCATCTCAGCATCTCAGGTGTCCTGGCTAGGTCATGTAAGAGAACCGAGGGAAGAGCGGGACTAAGGAATTTCTGGTGAAGTGCAGTTTCTCAGCTTCACCCTCAGGAGCTTTCTTGGTTATTTCCTGCATGTGTGTCATCGTGTAGTTAGTTCCATTGTTCTATTTACAGATTTACTGCTAATGTTCAGGAGCAGGGGGTGTACTGCGGGTTCTGACATAAATGTCTGACGCTTGTCTAGTTCTTGTGGTCAGGGTTATTCCTTGATCAGGCAGGAACTGCAGCTGCTGGAAAATACTCATAAGAAAACTTTTAATAACATGATTAGATCAAGGGAGGGAGTTGAAATGTTCTCTACGTGCAGATGGGCTCAGTACATTTCGATATGGCAAGTGCTGGCCCAGTGCACGTTATCCTGGTATAGTCATCTTGGCTTCATGTCTTCCTGGCTTGATGCTATCCTGGCTTTATGTTTGGAGGTCAGCAAACCCCCTGGAGCTGGGATGCCTGAGGGTCAGAGTCTGGATCTTTTGAAGTTAGTTTCTAAGATTTTTATACAAACATACTGTTTACCTACAAACTACGTATGGGTCGTAGTGAGTATTCACAGAAACAATGTCAAAATAATGATGGGGTGGGTTACAATGTCCCACTGTTACAGAGGACACTGAAGCAGCCCTATGAAGAGGTCTATGAGGAACAGAAGCCCCCTACCAACAGTTAGCACCAAGTTGCCAGCCATATAAGTGACCCATCTTTTTTTTCACTTTTTAACTTATTGATTTTACAAAGGGATAGAGGGTGGAGAGAAGGAGAGAGAGAGAGATTGATTTTGTTGTTCCAGTTACTTATGCATTCATTGGTTGCTTCTTGAATGTGCCCTGACGGGGGATTGAATCCACCACCTTAGCTATGGAGACAATGCTGTATCTAATCAAATGAGCTATATAGCCAGGGCTGTAGGAGAAATGATATCATCTTTTAGATTTTTTTTTAAAAGATTTTATTTACTTTTATTAGAGAGGAAGGGAGGGAGAAAAAGGGAGAGAAACATCAATATGTGAGATGCATCTCTGGGTTGCCTCTCATGCACCCCCAACTGGGGACTTGGCCTGCAACCCAGACATGTGCCCTGACTAGGAATTGCACTGGTAACCTTTTGGTTCACAGGCCAGCACTCAATCCACTGAACCACACCAGCCAGGGTTGAAATGAACCATCTTGAATGATTCTCCTGCCCCAGTCAAAGCTTCAGATAACTGCAGCCCCAGTGACATCTTAACTACAACCTCATGACAAATCCCAAATCAGAACCACCCAGTCAAGCCATTCCCACATTTCTGACCCACAGAAAGTATGTGAGGTAATGAATGTTTATCTTTGTTTTAAGATAGCCATTAGCCCTGCTGGTGGCACAGTGGATAAGTTGCCAACCTGCGAACCCAAAGGTCGCTGGTTCAATTCCCCAGCCAGGGCACGTAATCAGGTTGCACACCAGGTCTCCAGCCAAGGTCCACAGCTGGAGGCAGATGAAAGGCAGCCATACATTGATGTCTCTCTCTCTCTCTCTCTCTCTCTCTCTCTCTCTCTCTGACTCTCTCCCATTCCCTCTTTCTAAAAATAATAAATAAAATCTTTTTTTAAAAAGCCATTAAGTTTTGGGGTAATTTGTTACATAGCAGCAGATAACTGATACTTTTTAACTTAGCTGTATAGTTGGTATATCTTTCCAAGTTTATTTGCATTTGTCTTGATCAGGAGTCAGTAAAGTTTCACTGTAAAGAGCTAGATAGTAAATATTATATTTATTTTAAAGATTTTACTTATTTTTAGAAAGAGGAAAAGGGAAGGAGAAAGAAAGGAAAACAAAAACATTGATATGTGGCAGAAACATGGATCAGTTGCTTCCCACATGCCCCCAACTGGGATCCTAGCCCACATCTCAAGCATGTGACCTGGCTGGAAATCAAACCATCAGGGACCTTTCAGTTCACTGGCTGGCACTTAATCCACTGAGTCACACCAGCCAGAGCTAGGCAATAAACATTCTAGGTTTTACAGGGATATGGTCTCTGTTGCAACAACAAAACTTTGCTGTTGTAGGACAAACATAGCCATAGGTCATACATAAATGAACGGCACAGCGGTGTTCTAATACAATTTTGTGGATGCTGAAATTTGAATTTCATATAATTTTCATGTGTTGCAAAATATTCTTTTAATTTTCCCCCCCAACCACTAAAGAGTATAAAAATTATTCTCAGTTCAAGAGCTAAGCTATATCAAAGTGGCAACAGCCCTGACTGGTATGGCTCAGTGGATTGGACACCAGCCTGCACACCAAAAGGCACCAGTTTAATTCATGGTCAGAGCACATGCCTTGGTTGTGGGCCAGGTTGCCAGTTGGGTGCATACAATAGGCAACCACACACTGATGTTTCTCTCCCTTGCTTTTTTCCTCTCTTTCCTCTCTCTAAAAGTAAGTAAATAAAAAGATTATTTTTTTTTTAATGGGCAACAAGTTGAATTTAGCCCATAAGTTTTTTTGACCCCTGGTCTATTTCATTGTTTTAAACTCCTGCATAATTATTCCATAATGTGCTTTCACCGTATCTTACATATTCACTCCTCCAATGAGGGGCATTCTGTTTATCTCCTACTCCTAGCTAAAATGAACATCCTCGGTTGTGTGGGAAGGTCCCTGGGACATTTGCCTTGGAATGGAATTGCTGGGTCTCAGAATAATAGTGTACACTCAACTAGTGGTGCATGAGAACCCCATTTCATCCTTACCCTGCCAACACTTGGTATTATTCACCTTTCTAATTTTACCAGTTTGTGAGTTGGTATCTCCTCTTTGTTTTGGCTAGCATTTCCCTGATAACTACTGCATTTGAACATCTCTTTGCATATTAATACACATTTAGGTATTCTCTCAAAATTGCCTATTTATGTTCTTCACCCACTTTTCTATTAGATTTTTTTTTTTTAGTTTGATCAACTCTACTTTTTGGTTTGTTTTTTGTTTTTTGTTTTAATTTTATTGTTGTTGTATTACATCCATCCCCTTTTTGCTCTCCTCTGTCCCCCTCCCCACCCACCCTCTATTAGATATTTTTGACTTTTATTGGGAAGACTTCCTCTTCCTGGACCTCAGTTTCCCCATGTGCACCTCAGTTGCCTACGGAACTTTTCTGAGATGCCATCCCTATTTCTGAAATCCCTACAGCCATGTTTCAAATAATGAGAAGTTGGCCAGCAGTAAGGCATTTGCCTATATTACCACAATTTTTAAATCCTGGGTTTTTAAAAAAAATTTTTTAAAGATTTTATTTATTATTTTTAGAGAGAGGGGAAGGGAGAGGAGCAGAGAGGGAGAGAGAGACATCAATGTATGGTTGCCTTTCACCTGCCTCCAGCCAAGAACCTGGCTGGAGACCTGGCTGGAGACCTGGCTTGCAACCTGGTTATGTTGCCATGGCTGGGAATCGAACAGTGACCTTTGGGTTCCCAGGTTGGTGCCTTATCCACTGTGCCACCAACCAGAGCTAAAATCCTGGTTTTACTTGGGGATTATAATTGAGCCTTCTGGATTTAGGGGAATTGATTACCAGTCCAGGGCCACTAGAGGAGATCAGGGGATTGAGCAGATGTCCAAGCTGGACTATTAGGAAGAGCTTGACCTACAAATCAGAAAAAGACAAAACAACACTTCCTAGGTCAAATTGGTAATGATGTTTCTGAGCAAGAAGACAAGTAAGGCACTGGAGAGAATGGGACCTTCTCTTCTTAGCTGGTCAAAGTGAAACTAGTTCTAAACTTGTTTGAAGGGCAGTTTGCAGTTTGGCCAAATTATGTGCAAAATGCCTTTAGCACCTGCATACCTTTTGACTTAGCAAATGCCCTAGAAATTTTTCCTAAAGTGGTCAAAGACAAGGAGAAAAGTGTTTAGTGGTGGTGGTGGTGGGGAATCACACTTAAATATCCCCCTGCAGAGGTGGAAAAGACTACATGTGTCTTAAGGAAAATGTTCTCTAGAAGGATTTCTAATGCTATGGAAAGATATTTATAACTCAGATAACATGAAATCCATGCTATAAAACAGTGGTTTCAGAATGATCTCATTTTTGTAAGGAAAAAATATATGAATAAAAGAGACAGGGAAAATGTACTGAGTACTTAATATGTACCATGCATTGTTTTTAGTGGTGTACAGCCACATTTAATTCTCATACAATTCTGAGTAAGTGCTATTATAATTTTTATTTTATAGGCGAAGAAACCAAGGTCAGGGGAGTAAAATAAGCTGCTCAAGGTCACAGATGGTAAGTGTTAGAACTGGGATTTGAACTCCAGAACCACCCCAAGATATTCATAAATGGTCAACTCTGTGTTTATGCCTAAAATATGAGACTAGAGTGGCTCTTACTTTCCTTTACCTGTATTTTTGACTTTCTACAATTATTTTCATTTTTATTTATTTTTATTTTTTTTTTAAGGGGAAGAGAGGGAGAGAGAGAAGGATAGAAACATCAGTGTGAGAGAGAACCATTGATCAGTTGATTCTTGTATGTGAGCTGGCCAGATACTGAACCCACAACCTAGGAATGTGCCCTGACTGGGAATTGAACCCATGTCCTTTCAGCTTACAAGACAACACTCCAGCCAACTAAGCCATAATAGCCAAGGCAAAATGAACTATTTTTAAAGAGCATCATTCACTTAGCCCCATTGTAGTGGTGGTTGCCTTTGGACATAGAATATGGTAGTGGGAGGAAGCTGTGTACAGGGCTGCTGGGGAGAGAAGAATCAGGAATGATGAGATAGAGCTTTGCTCACCTGCCCCAGCTCTAAACCCTCTCTCTTCATTCTCAAACATATTAAGGAAGTCAAAGGTCAGATGTTAGCTGTATGACTTTAGACTAGTTCCTTGCCCTTTCTTGAACCCTTTTCCAGATATGTAGTATGGGCCAAATTTCTGGAGAAACCTGCCTCCTTCTGCTTCCCATCCCTCCCCTTTCCTAGCACTCTGTGTGAAGCGTAGCAAGGGAAAGTCTTGCTCAGTGGTGCTGGGAAGGAAAGGAGGGTAGACAGAGAGGAACAGGATGGAGGAAGAAGCTGGCATTAGGAGAGGAGTGGGGAGTAGTAGAAGAGCAGCCGGAAGGCACAGGTCCAGGGAGGAGTTCCCACCTGTGTCTCCTCCCCACGGTGTTGAGGAGTGATTACCCAGTCTTCTCTTGTAACTCTGGGAATTTCTGTGCTGCAGTGAGCACTGGACAGGAAATCCAAAGACCTGGATTTAGCTCACAACTGGTTACCTGTGACCTGTGTCCTAGAGCCAGTCAGTCAGTCTATTCTCTGAACCTTGGCTTTCTCAGGTGTTTAGGAATTAATGCTTAGCTGATTGTGATGCAGTGTGAGCAAAGGGACTTTGTGAAAAGCTAAACAATGGTGTTATGTCAATATACTACAGTACACCTATTGTTTAACAGCTTTTTTGACATATAATTTGTATACCAAACAACTTACCCATTTAAAGTGTGCTCTTTAGCAAATTTTAGTATATTCAGAGCCATGCAACTATCACCACAAATTTTAGAACATTTTCATCATTCCCTAAAGAAACCCTGTCACCAACCTCCCCATGCCCCAGTCTTCTCAACTCCTCAGCTGTAGACAGCAACAGCTCTACTTTCTGTTGCTGCAGACTTGCTAATTCTGAATGTTTTGTATCAGTGGAATCACACAATATGTCATATTTTGTCTGGTTTCCTTCACCAGGCACAGTGTGTTTAAGGCGTATCCATATTGTAGTATATATAAATTTTTCATCCCTTTTTTTTTTTCAAAGATTTTATTTATTATTTTTAGAGAGAGGGGGTGGAAGGGAGGAGAGGAAGAGAGACATCAATGTATGGTTGCTTTTCACCTGCCTCCAGCTACAGACCTGGCTGGAGGCATGGCATGCAACCTGGTTATGTGCCCTGGCTGGGAATCAACCCAGTGACATTTGGGTTTGCAGACCGGTGCCTTATCCACTGTGCCACCAGCCAGGGCTTTCATCCCTGTTTAATGGCTGAACAATACTCCATTTTTTGGATATACCTCATTTTGTTTATCTGTTTATCAGTTGATAGACATTTGTGTTTTTCTTCTATTTTTGGGCTATTACGGATAGTGCAGCTATAAACTTTGATGTACACATTTTGTGTGAATATATATTTTCATTCCTTTTGTGTATATACTTAGGAGTGGAATTGCTGGGTCAAATAGTAATTATGTTTAGCGTTTTAAGATAACACCTGTGTTTATACAGTCTAGGAGCAAGGAATGATCTTTATGTGTTTAAAAAGTTAAGGGAAGAAATCAAAAGGAGAACAATATTTTGTGCCTTAGCCAAGCAGCTCAGTTGGTTAATGCTTCATCCGAATACACTGAGATGTGGGCTCAACCCCCAGTCAGGGTACATAGGAGAAGCAACCAGTGAATGCATAAATAAGTGGAAAAACAGATAGATGATTCTCTCTTTCTCTCTCAAATCAATATAAAAAGAAGAATATTTTGTAATATGTAAAAATTACATAGAAGTCAGATTTCAGTCTCCACGAATAAAGTTTGATTGGATAGCTGCATTAAATTGTTTAATGTATTGTCTATGGTGCCTTTGCACTACAATGGCAGAGCGGAACAGTTGGGACAGTGTCTCTGTGATTGGCTTGGCTCACTTGGTTGGGTGGCATCCTGCAAAATGAGAGGTAACTGGTTCAATTCCTGCCTAGTCAGGGTACATGCCTGGATTGTGGGTTTGATCCCTGGTTGTGGTGTATATGAGAGGCAACCAACTGCTGTTTCTCTCCCTATCTTTCCTCCTTTCTTTCCCTCTAAAAATAAATTAATAAAATTTTTTTTTTTTTAAGATTTTATTTTATTATTTTTAGAAAGAGGGGAAGAGAGAGAGGCAGAGAGGGTGAGAGATATCAATGTATGGTTGCTTTTCACCTGCCTCCAGCCACAGACCTGACTGGAGACCTGGCTTGCAACCTAGTTATGTTGCCCTGGCTGGGAATCGAACCTGCGACCTTTGAGTTCACAGGCCGGCACCTTATCCACTGTGCTACCAGCCAGGGCTAATAAAATATTTAAAAGGAAGGAAAGAAAATGTTGGACAACTTTTAAACTGTGTCTTGGTATTGTTATTAACTATTATTTGGTAGGGGCAGCTTGGGTATGTACCACTTCTGGGTTTGATGGGAGCAGGACTCAGGTCACAGCCCTTTCTGCCTGGTCCTGCCCTGGCAGCATATAAGAGTGAGAGCTCACTTCTGGCCCCATTTGCTGGATGGAGAAACTGAGTCCTGCAGGAAGTTTCAATCTCATGCAAGCTGAAGGGGAAGTAAGGGCCTAGCTTTCTTCTACTCCTGGGCAGCCCCCTTCCCCCACCTCATGTCCCCTGCTCCCAGCTAAGAAGACCTGGCTGTGAATAATTCATGGCTAGCTTTTGCAGAGCAGTCCGTCTTGTCAGAGAACTTTGAGCATCATTAATTGGCTCCAGCTGCCACCTAATAAAACTAAAAGAGAAGTGGCTCTGATGTCTCTGCCCCTAAAACTAGAAATCCCATCTCCATTCCAAGGCTTTGTACCCATAGATTTCTTTCTGCCCATCACCTCTTAGAGGCCTAAAACCTACTGTTTCAGTCGCTATCAGGCCTCCTGAAAGAAGGAAGGCAGTCTTGAAGTCCAAGCCCTCATAGCTGGTGTGTTTTTATTTATTTATTTATTTTTTATCCTCACCTGAGGATATGTGTATTCATTTTAAAGTGAGGGTGAGGGGGCATTAATGTGAGAGAGAAACATCAGTCAGTTGCTTCCCTTATGAGCCCCTACTGGGGACTAAACCCACAACCCAGGCATATACCCTGACCAGGAATCAAACCTGTGACCTTTCTGTTTGTGAGACGACACTCTAACCAACTGAGCTATACTGGCCAGGGCAGTTGGTGCCCTCTAGGAAGTCACATGCCTTCTCTGATCCCTTGTGAGGACTGAGTTTATGTTTGTAAGTGTTCTTAAAGGACCCTAATACACTGCTATTGGGAAGGTACACTGGCCCAGCTGCTTTGGAAAACACTCTGGCTGTTCCTCAGATGATTAAATGTAGAGTTACTATATGACCCAGCAATGCCACTGCTGAGTATATAGTTAAGAGAAATGACCATAAATAAATAAATAAATATAATAAAAATTAAAAAAGAGAAATGAAAATGAGTTCACACAAAAACCAGTACACAAATGCTCATAGAAACATTATTCAGAATAGCCAAAGAGTAGAAACAGTGGCATATCTATATAGTGGAGTATTATTCAGCAGTAAACGTTAACAAAGTACTAATACATGCTACAATGGGAATGAACCTGAAAACACTCTTACATGAAAGAAGCCAGACATCTGTTATCTGATTGAATTTACATAAAACATCCAGAGTGGGCAAAACTATAGAGATAGAAAATAGATTAGTAGTTGCAAGGGGCTGGGGAGGGAATAGAGGGTGACTGTAAATAAACATGAGGTTTCATTTTGGGGTGATGGAAATGTTCTAGATTTGATTATGGTGATGGTTACACAATTCAGTGAATATATTGAAAACCATTGAATTACAATTTAAAAAACATTGAATTACATATTTTAAATGGATGAATGTTACGGTGTATAAATAAAACCTCAGTAAAGCTGTTTTTTACAAGTGCTCTGAAAACTGTAAAGTGATGAGTGCAGGGATACTCATATGCATAATAAATGATCCACCATAAAAGATGGAGCTGAATGTTCTGACCAAGTTTAGTGTGGTTCCTAAGAGTTTTAAAACCAGAGGCACATGGATAGCTGGCTGTATATGCCCTCAGGCAAATCATATAACTCTCTGAACCTCAGTTTGCCTATCTGTAAAATAACCTGTCTCTTAGGATTGCTGTAACACTTAAGTGAATGTTGTAGGAACATGCTGAGAGGTTGGTACTCAACACCTAGTAGGTGCTCAGTAAATGATGATGACTGTTTCCACATGGGGTTACCTGACTTCTCCCAGCTACCCAAGGAAACACCTAGCACTTGAGTTTCTGATTTCTTCATACTTTAATTCAGGGCAAGGATTGATAACATTAATAATAACAGCAATACTGAACCTGTCTGCATGCACTTGACTCTTTGCAGGGGTTCTCCAGGCACCATCTCCTTTATAGGGTGGGGCAAAAGTTTACAGTTGTGAGTACAATATGTGAAACAGAGTTTATTCTTATATTCTTATTTATTTATTGTATTATTATTCATACAAATGGCTGTAAACCTATTTTTGCCCCACCTGTTACGTCCTGTCAGTAGTCTTGCAAGTAGGTTTAAATAAGTTAAATAACTTAATATCTAAGGGTTTTAGGAGAGTAAGTAACTGAGTTGGGATTGAAATTCAGTTTAATTTAATCCTAATTAGTCTTACACAATATAATATTCAGTTGCTATCCCAGTTCTTCATATGAGCAAATAGGGGCTCAGAGACATCAAGGGACTTTTCAGAGATCACACTGCAGCCCCTTAACTAACAAGCCAAGGCTGGGACCCAGGTTTTTGTGCTCCTCAGTCTGGAGCTTCCTCACCTTGTCATGTTGTGATGGAAATTCCACTGGCTACCAAAGAATACATATTATAATAAGTGGGGTACCAGATTGATATTTCTCTCTCCTTTCCTCTCTCTCTCTTAAATTAATAAATTAAAAAATCCCACTCACTGCCTTAATCAACAAATACCATACAAAAGTTTAAAAAAAAAAAAAAAAAAGAATGCCTTTTAGGGTCAGCTTAATGTGTTTTTTTTTTTTCTTCTGGAAAAATGTTCTCAATAACCAGTAGTAGTGTTTAACATTTATTGAGCATTTTCTTTGTTCCAAGCATTGTTTTAAGAGGTATATTTAGATTAGCACATTTAGGTCCTTCAATAATAGATGATATGGGTACCATTATTATCATCATCTGCACTTTACAGATGGGAAACTGAGGCACTGAGCTGTGAAGCAGTTTGCCCAAGGTCACATAGCTAGCAAGTGTTAGATCCAGGATTCAGATCCAAGCAGGTGACTTCGAGGCCTGTGTTTTAACCACTACCCTGTGCTAATTCTTGCTTGGGAGGCTGTTCGTGCACTGTGGGTTATAATATGGGAAAATGGAATATAAGCTACATGCCCAACAGATAAGTTATAATGAACTTTTAGGATAAAATACTATAAACCATTAAATATGGTGCTAGGGGAGAAGTTTCAATAACATAGACAAGTGTTCACAGTTTAAGTGAAAAAGCCAAATTCAAAAATGGTACTTATTTACTGTATAAGTCCCTTTATATAAAGCACAAAGTTAGTCAAATATAATTTCTATTTTAAAAGGAGGGCCCTGGCTGGTGGCTCAGTGGAAAGGTGCTGGCCTGCGAACCAAAAGGTTGCTGGTTTAATTCCCAGCCAAGGCACATAACCAGGTTGCAAGCCAGGTCTCCAGCCAGGTCCCCAGCTGGTGGCAGGTAAAAGGCAACCTTACACTGATGTTTTTCTCCCTTTTTGCCTCCCTCCCTTCCTCTCTCTCTCAAAAATAATAAAATCTTTTTAAAAAGTAAGAAGGGAGGGGACTTATATGGGCCCAAGAGGGCCTAGAGCCTCCATTCCGGTGTTCCAATGGGCCCTAAAGGCAGTCTGGGGGCAGCCTGTCACCCTCAATCCCCAATAAAACCATTGCCTGCTCTTCCCCAAAAATAAAATTGAATAAAAATAAAATTAAAATGAAATTCAGGAAAGAAATAGAGGTCGCTTGAATTTGAATTCGACTCCGCTGTTTATTAGATGTAACAAGCTGGGTGAATTACTTGCATTCTCTGTGCCCCTGCTTCCACCCTTCCACTATGCAGTGGTGCTGGCAGTGCCTATTCATGGGGTCATCACCTGAGTCACTGGAGTGTAAAGCATTTGTGACAGCGTGGGTACATAATGAGGCTCAGAATGCGTCAGCATTATAACTCGTTGGTGGAATTATGAGTGAAATAGTCTATATACTTTGTTTCTGTTTTTTGTTTTCCTTTTATCGAGATACAATTGACATATAACATACTAGTTACAGTTATATAGCAAAGTGATTTAATATTTGTATATATTGTGAAATGATCACTACAGTAAGTCTTGGCGACATTTATCGTTGCAAATAGTTACAATTTTTAAAAAATAGTTTATTGCCCTGGCTGGTAGCACAATGGATAAGGCGCCGGCCTGCGAACCCAAAGGTCGCAGGTTCGATTCCCCAGCCAGGGCACATAACCAGGTTGCAAACCAGGTCTCCAGTCAGATCTGTGGCTGGAGGCAGGTGAAACACAACCATACATTGATGTCTTTCTCCCTCTCTGCCTCTCTCCCTTCCCCTCTCTCTACAAATAATGAAATAAAATCTTTAAAAAAAAAATATTAAAAAAAAAATAATAATAAAAAAAATAGTTTATTAATTTTAGAAAGAAGGGAATGGAGGGAGGCAGAGGAAAAAAAAAGATCAATGCATGGTTGCATTTCACCTGCTTCCAGCTACAGACCTGGCTGGAGATCCGGCTTGCAACCCGGTTATGTGCCCTGGCTGGGAATCAAATCAGTGACCTTTTATAATATTTTTTGAGATGAGAAATTTTTATATATTCTTAGTAAGTTTCAACTATGGAGTACAGTATGATTAACTATAATCATCGGTAATGTTGTACATTAGATCCCCGTGACTTTTTTTTTTTTGAACTGCCTTTTTTTTTTTTTTTTTTTTTTTTTTTTTTTTTTTTTTTTTTTTTTTTTTTTTTTTTTTTTTTGAAGATTTTATTCCATTATTTTTTAGAAAGAGGGGAAGGGAGAGAGAGAGGCAGAGAGGGAGAGAGACATCAATGTGTGGTTGCTTTTCACCTGCCTCCAGCCACAGACCTGACTGGAGACTTGGTTTGCAACCTGGTTATGTGCCCTGGCGACCTTTGGGTTCGCAGGCCGGCACCTTATCCACTGTGCTACCAGCCAGGCCCCGTGACTTTTTTTATAACTGGAAGTTTATGTCTTATCATCCCCTCACCCATTTCACCCACTCCCACCCCTCTGGAAACCACCAATCTGTTCCCTGTATTTATGAACTCATTTTTGGTTTTTCTTTTAGAGTCCATATATAAATGATGTCATGCAGCATTTGCCTTTCTCTGTCTGACATATCACTTAGCCTAATGCCCTCAAGATTCATCTATGTTGTCCTAAATGGCAAGATTTCCCTCTTTTTATGGCTTAATAATATTCCATTGTGTACATATACCACATTTTGTTTATCCATTCACCCATTGATGGGCAGATAGGTTGTTTCCATATTGTAGCTATTGTAAATAATGCTGTGTTGAACAGGATGGAAGGGGTGCATATATATCTTCTTGAGTTAGTGTTTTGTTTTCTTTGGATAAATACCCAGAAGTGGAATTGCTGGATCATGTGGTTCCTTTTTTGAGGAACCATACTGTTTTTTACCAACAGTGCACAAGGGAATTTGGTGATTCAGATAGGGTCTTGGGGACACACCTAAGTACATTCCTTGGGAGAAGCCCCTGCCACCGATCACACAAAGGTCCCTAGCAACTGGGCATTTAAAAAAAAATTCAACATCTCACTTTCAGGCAAGTGTGTGTTCCTCTGGGTACTTGGGGCCTTCTGCATCAGCAGCTTGTACTTCGGTGGCTCTATGTGGCCTGATTGATTGACCAGGCTTAAAAGGCCTGCTGTTGAATTTGAGATCTCAGGCTTCCAGCCTCTATAGGTCATTGACAAATACCAAAAGTCCTGGCATGAATATGAGGTTGTTATTCACCCGAGAAGACATTATAAACCACAAGAATGCAAGCGCAGCAGGCAGGAATGGCCACCCAGCTCATTAGGCACTCTGTGTATCCAACATGATTCATAATTAGATCTGTAGCAGCCAGGAGGCCAACTGGAATTTTCTATAAACTGGTGTTGGGAAAGCACTTTTAATACAATTTAATTTCAAAATTCCAGAGGCCCAGAACTTGAAATGTGTGTGACAGTTCAAATTGAGGCTATTCCTCCCTACCCTTCAGTGGGACCACCTCCTGGAAGGGAGATGACCCAAAGGGAAAAAATGTTATTGGGATTGCTTAGAGAAACATAATATATATATTATGTTTATATACACACACACGTAATGAGATTTATTGTGAGGGATTGGCTAATGCAATTATGGAGGCTCAGATCTATTTGTAAGCTGGAGACCCAGGAAAGCCAGTGATGTGTTTCCAGTCCAAACCTGAAGGCCTGAAAAGGAAGGGGAAATGGGGACAATGTTGTAAATCCTAATCCAAGCCCAAAGGCCTGAGAACTAGAAGTGCCAATGTGTGAGGGCCAGAAAAGATGGATGTCCCACCTCAAGCAGAAAACAAATTCACCCTTTGTCTGCCATTTTGTTCTATTCAAGCTTTTGATGGATTTTATGATGTTCACCAGCATTGGTGAGGGTAATCATCTTTACTCAGTCTATTGATTAAAATGCTAATTTTCCAGGAACATCCTCACAGACACATCCAGAAGTAATATTTTACCAGCTATATGGATCTTCTTAAGCCCAGTCACATTAATACAAAATTAACCATCACAGTGGGCTGGGTATAGGTTTGGAAAACTATGGCACTGAAGATGCCATATGCTCAGGCCCCATGTGTATCTTCAGTTAAATATATCATGGGTAAAAAAAATCCGGCATGTGGGTAAAGGACATAAAAGAATTCAAAAAAGAAAATGTAAATGGTATGTAACCATATTAAAGGGTCATCATGTTGCAGAAGTCCAAAGAGCAGTACTCATGTTAAAGTTTATTCAAAGAGATGTACATTGCGATAGTCTTTAAGAGAAGATTTTCTTGCCCTAGTTGGTGTGGCTCAGTGGACTGAGTGCCAGCCAACCTGTGAACCATAGGGTTGCTGGTTTGATTTCCAGTTAGGGCATATGCCTGGGCTGCAGGCTAGATCCCCAGTTGAGGCTCTGCCACAGACAAACATATTGATATTTCTTTTTCTCCCTTCCCCTCTCTCTAAAAATAAATAAATAAAATCTTTTGAAGAAAAGGATTGTCAACATTTTCCATAAGTGAAATGCCAATTGAAACAATAGGTAGTGATTTTTTTGTTTTTGCTTTTTTGTTGTTGTTGTTTTAATGTATTAGATTGGCAAAGCTCAAAAGAGTTCATCAAATCCTATGTTGCCAAGGCGCCAGCCTGTGAACCCAAAGGTCACAGGTTCGATTCCCCAGCCAGGGCACGTAACAAGGTTGCAAACCAGGTCTCCAGTCAGGTCTGTGGCTGGAGTCAGGTGAAAGGCAACCATACATTGATGTCTCTCTCCCTCTCTGCCTCTCTCCCTTCCCCTCTCTCTCTAAAAATAATAAATAAAATCTTTAAAACAAATAAACAAAAACCTCTGCCCTCCTTGTGGTAACATGGCAGGGGTGGGGGTGATGGAGTAGGAAGAGGGGAGGACAACAAGCCTAATAAAAATAAGTTATATATTATGTTAAAAGGTGAGCTATGCTAAGGTGAAAAATAAAGTAGGGTAAGGGAGTTGGAAAGTACTGTGTGCAGGAGTTCAGCTTTCAATAGTAAGGTCAGGGAAGGCTTCCGTAGAAGAAGAGCCAAGATTTGAAGAATGTGAGGGAGGGAGCCCTGCAGCTCTGAGTGGGGAGTATTACGGGCATAAGGAGCAGCATGGGCAGGAGTATGTATAGTTGGTATGCTTGAGGAACAGTTCGGAGACCTGAGTGCTGAAAGGAAGTGAATAGGCAGGAAATAGAAGGAATCTGACAACTAACAGGGTCAGATCTCATAAGATCTTGTAACCATTGCAAGAACTTTGGCTTTTTCTCTGAGGAGGACAGAAGCCATAGGAAGGTTTTGAGCAGAGCAATGACATGATCTGGTAGCTGTGGGGCAAACAGACTGAGGACAAAAGCAGAAGTGGGAGGGAGGAGCCAGTGGAGACCATTACTGTAATACAGGGTGAAAATGGGTCTGATTCTGGATGCAAGTGTATTCTAAAGATAGAACGGACAGGAGTTGCTGGATTGGGATGTGAGAGAAAGAAAAGAGGGGAGTGGGGATCACCTTGAGACTTATGGCCTGATCAATTGGATGGACTGAGTTGCCATTATTGAGGTGAAGAACACTGCAGTCAGAACACAAGGAAGGCTTACTCTGGAATCACAGGAGGTTCCGTCTCAAAAGTCACTGGGCCTGTGGTGTATGAGGGTCTGACTCGAACCACCGGTGCAGTTAACATCCCCTGAATGCAGAATGGGTGACCCCTGCTTAGGAAACCATTTTCATCTCATTCACACACTTGCAGTTGGTGAATGAACCTACTGTCAGCACTTTCAGTTGTATAAGGTTGAATTGGACATGGACAAAGATTGTCTTAGAATAAGTAATGCTTATGTGATGCATCATATACTATGTGAAAAACGCAGCATGAAAATTGAAAACGTATATTTACATAAGAACCTATATGTAAATATTTGTAGCAGCATAATAACCAAAAGGTGGAAACAACTCAAATTTCCATCAACTGGTGGATAAACAGAATGTGGTATATCCATATAATGAAATATTACTTGAAAATAAAAAGAAATAAAAGTACTGGTATATGCTACAACATGGATAAACCTCGAAAACATTATTCAAAGGGTAAAATGCCAGTCACTAAAGACCACATATCATATAATTTCACTTAGATGAAATATCCAGAAAAGGGAAATCTGTAGAGACAGAAAGCCAATTGGTGGTTGCCTGATAGTGGGGAGTTTAGGAGGAAATGGGAAGGTACTTATTTATGGGTACACAGCTTCTTTTTGAGGTGGTAAAAACATTTTAAGCCCAGGCTGATGTGGCTTAATGGATCTAGTGCTGGTCTGCAAAGCAGGGGGTCACTGGTTCAGCTTGTAGTCAGGGCACATGCCTGGGATGCAGACAGGGTCCTCGGTTGGGACTGTGCAAGAGGCAACCATACATTGTTGTTTCTCTCCTTCTTTCTCCCTCCCTTCCTGTCTCTCTGAGAATGAATAAATAAATTAAATGATTTATTTATTTAATATTTTATTCAATATTTTCGGAGAGAAGGGCAGGAAGGGAGGAAGAAGGGGAGAGAAACATCAATGTATGGTTGCCTTTCACCTGCCTCAAGCTGGGGACCTGGCTGGAGACCTGGCTGGAGACAGGTGAAAGGCAACCATACATTGATGTCTCTCTCACTCTCTGCCTCTCTCCCTTCCCCTCTCTCTGAAAATAATAAAATCTTTTTAAAAATTAAACAAATTTGATTATAGTGACATCTGCTGAATATACAAAAATCTTTGATTGTGCACTTTAAATTGGACAATTATATGGTAAATGAATTACATCTCAAAGCTGTTTTAAGTTTTTTTTTTTTAAAGTATACACCATAATTTCCCTAAGGGAACTGTTACAGCAGAATACCTCATTTGAGCATGTATCACAGCCTGACATTAAGATCAGTCAGACCATACATGACTCTAACCAATCACACTTGGCAATGTTGGTTGCTTACCAGTCATGGGGAACTATCAGTACTTAATACCGATCACGGGAGTTTGGACTGACAAAGCTAATTAGCGATAACATGTATAGCAGTGATTGTGGTCACAGACTCTGCAACAAAACAAATCTGATTTTGAATTCCAGCTCTGTCTTATGACCATCAGCAAATTAGCCTCTCTCAGCCTCAGTTTCCTCATCTGTAAAATAGAGTTAATAATGCTTTTCCCATTTGGTGATTAAGGGGATTAAATGAAATACTATTTGTAGAACAAATAGCACAATGCCTAAATCGAGTAAATAGTAGCTGACATCATTATTGATGATGTTTATAAGGCCCTGAGCACAGTGCCTAGTGTATTAGGAAGTGCTCAAAACATGAGAAGATAAGTATATACTTTACACTGCAATAATGTTTATGAGACAGAATAAACTTTACAGACAAGACAGAGAATTTGGATTATGTTGCTTAAAGACAAAAGTAGGTGATTTTGGAAAACTGCTACGTGCCCTGACACCTGGCGTACACCTGGCTTCTCTGTAGTAAATACTGACACGGCTGAAATGAAGCACTAGGTTTTGCCCTGGAGCCTCTTGGCCACACCCACATCTCTAACAAGCAAATCCAAACTTTCGGAAGCTTCCAGGAAAACATTTTAACTGAAGTTTTTGATGAGGCCCCAAGGCAGGACATGATTTCACCCCTCTAAGGCATTATCTGAGACAGGGAACTAGAAAAGGAACTTACAGTAGAGAATAATTGCCATTTTGTTATCTCAGGAATGCAGGGACATATTAGCAGCAGAACATCTATTACTGTAATTCACCTAGTATTTGGGTAAAGAGGAAAATGTAATCAGTTTAAAACCATCAAGAAAAAGATAATAAAATGTAATATTCATTTGTGATTAAACATTAATAAATTAGAATTAAAGGGATGTTCCTGTTCCTGATACATATATCTTTATCAAATAGCATACTTAATGCTTAAAGTATAGATGATTTCCAAACCAGGAACAAGGCAAAGATACTGGTTATCATTCTTGCTATTTGATATTGCAATAAGAGACAACTGATTAAAAAAAAAAAAAAACTTTTAAAGAAGATTTTATTTACTTTTAGAGAAAGGGGAAGGGAGGGAGAAAGAGAGAGAAAGAAACATTAATGTGTGGTTTCCTCTCACACACCCCCAACTGAGGACCTGGCAACCCAGGCATGTGC
This sequence comes from Noctilio leporinus, assembly GCA_004026585.1. Lineage (NCBI taxonomy): Eukaryota > Metazoa > Chordata > Mammalia > Chiroptera > Noctilionidae > Noctilio > Noctilio leporinus. Next base: position 446,696 of record PVIW01000584.1, read on the forward strand.
CCTGACTGGAAATTGAACTGAGAAACAACCCTTTGGTTCACAGATTGGTTCTCAATCCACTGAGCCACACTAGCCGGGGTTAGACAACTGATTTTCAACAAGGGTTTCAAGACCATTCAATGGGGGAAAGAATAGTCTTTTAAACAGATGGTGTTGGGACAACTGGACATCTATCCACAAAAGAATGAAGCTAGACTCTTACCTCACACCACGGATAAAAATGAACTCAGGTGCTCGCTTCGGCAGCACATATGCTAAAATTGGAACGATACAGAGATTAGCATGGCCCCTGCGCAAGGATGACATGCAGATTCGTGAAGCGTTCCATATTTTTTATGGGAAAACATAATTGCCAATGATACCTCAGACAAGGGTCTGATCTCCAAAATATATAAAGAACTAATGCGACTCAACACCAGGGATACAGACAGCCTAATTAAAAAATGGGCAAAGGACCTAAACAGACAACTCACTGAGGAAGATATACAAAGGGCCCAGAGGCATATGAAAGAATGCTCAACATCACTAGTCATCAGAGAGATGCAAATTAAAACCACAATAAGATACCACCTCACACCTGTTAGAATGGCAATCATCAGCAAATCAACAAACAACAAGTGTTGGTGAGGATGCGGGGCAAAGGGAACCCTCATACACTGTTGGTGGGAATGTAGGCTGGTGCAGCCACTGTGGAAAACAGTATGGGGTTTCCTTAAAAAACTAAAAATGGAACTGCCTTTTGATCCAGCAATTCCACTACTTGGACTATACCCAAAGAATC